>CAIGQW010053747.1:12734833-12775361 GCA_903798125.1 Danio choprae
TTTGGACTTGTGGGGGAAACCGGAGCACCCGGAGGAAACCCACGCAAACAGGGGGAGAACATGCAAACTCCACACAGAAATGCCAACTGACCCAGTCGAGGCTCGAACCAGCGACCTTCTTGCTGTGAGGCGAGAGCGCTACCCACTGTGCCATCGTGCTGCCCATAATAACAATAATAATAATAATAATAATAATATTTTTTTATTTGCACAGTTTTTATTAAGGGAAAAGAGATAATAATAATAATAATAATAATAATAATAATAATAATAATAATAAATTTAAACTTAATTTAATTATTAAAAATATATTATTAATAATAATAATATTATTATTATTATTATTATTATTGTTATTGTTATTGTAATCTTTTTTGAGGGTTTTGTAGATTTTTCATATGTTCTGTTCCCTTAATAAAAAAAAAATTTGATTACAATTTTATAATATTTTTATTTATCTTCTCTGATTCAAAATGGCAGGCTTAAATAAAAGTTAAATTATATAATAAATAATCAGTAATGTGGTTTGCAAAAGTCTCTATGAAGTGTAAGCAGTATTTTCTTTCTTGTTATGACATACATCCGATGGGGAAGTTGTGATTAAAGACTTCAAGGCCGGGTAAACAAATACAAATAAAAATAATAATGTGCATGAATAAACCATTTATAATGAATCAATAAAACAACAACAACTCTGATTTTATGGTGAAATTAAGTCTTTACTTTACGACAAAAAAACTAGACCCAATTCAATACCGTTTTAAAAAATTGCACCTCTCTAAAAAAAGCAGATTCAGTTCACAGGCTCAAATGTTTTTCCCTGCTTGAGTTCCAAAGAAAAGCAAATTGAACCCAGCTGGCACACATCAACGTCCCTCTTTAGTTTGAAAGTGAGTTAGCTGTAATTGGATGTGTGCTCCGGCTCATTGAGTATACCTTGGCCTCTCGGCTCTGGATCCAGCTGTTGAACAGGATGTCGTAGGCCGAGAATATCTCGCTGGAGAAGGTGTCTTTACGCACGGTGGGGTCAGGAGCTTTGTCCAGGTTGGCCAGATACTCTAGGATGCTCTCACTAAAGCGGCACAGCGCTGAGACCAAACATCAGCACAAGAGAAGCCATGTCATCACACTTTTAAAAGCAACCGTGGTACTTCATGCAAACAAAAGACAAAGTGTGCACATTCCAGATCAATAGTGAAAGTAAACACAGTTATAATGTATAAAAAAATCTGAAAACAATATCATGGTCATATCACAAATTGTTTTTCACAGTGATGATAATTATAATTATTCTTTTTGAAGACATTCTGAAGACTGGAGCAATTATGCTGAAAATTTAGCTTTGCCAGTTATATAATATACATTATATTATAAAATATTTTAAAACATAAAACTGTCATTTTATATTATAATACTTTTATTACAAATAAAATATTAAAATAAATACAATTTAATATGTGTAAATAAAAATATGTGTGATATAATGTGTAATAAACATGAAATTACAGTGCATCTGGAAAGTATTCATAGCGCTTCACTTTTTCCACATTTTTTTATGTTATAGCCTTATTCCAAAATGGATTAAATTCATTTATTTCCTCAAAATTCTACACACAATACCCCATAATGACAATGTGAAAAAAAAAAAAAAACTGAAAAATCACATGTACATAAGTATTCACAGCCTTTGCTTAATACTTTGTTGATGCACCTTTGGCAGCAATTACAGTCTTTTTGAATATGATGCCACAAGCTTGCCACACCTGTCTTTGGGAATTTTTGCTCATTCCTCTTTGCAGTACCTCTCAAGCTCTATCAGGTTGGATGGGAAGCGACGGTGTACAGCCATTTTCAGATCTCTCCAGAGCTGGCCGGCCAGATTCCTGGTGGTTCCAAACATCTTCCACTTACGGATGATGGAGGCCACTGTACTCTTTCAGAGCAGCAGAAATTTTTCTGTAACCTTCCCCAGCCTTGTGTCTCAAGACAATCCTGTCTCGGAGGTCTACAGACAATTCCCTTATCTTCATGCTTGGTTTGTGCTTTGACATGCACTGTCAACCCTGGGACCTTATATAGACAGGTGTGTATGCCTTTTCAAATCATGTCCAATCAACTGAATTTACCACAGGTAATCTCCAATTAACACTCCAATTAATCACATTGTCATTATGGGGTATTGTGAATTTTGAGGAAATAAATGAATTTAATACATTTTGGAATAAGGCTGTAACAAAAAAATGTGGAAAAAGTGAAGCGCTATGAAAACTTTCCGGATGCACTGTATATAAAAATATTTTTTGCTGTTTATATTGTATAACATGATGCTTTATTGTCAAATAATTTATTGTTAAAAT
The DNA here is from genome assembly GCA_903798125.1 of Danio choprae. Classification (NCBI taxonomy): domain Eukaryota; kingdom Metazoa; phylum Chordata; class Actinopteri; order Cypriniformes; family Danionidae; genus Danio; species Danio choprae. The sequence goes on from CAIGQW010053747.1 coordinate 12,737,191, forward strand.
TTACTGTCAAATAAAGCGTAAACAAGACGATCCTTTTTAAAATCACATACTGGTGAATGTTTTGAATGGTGTTTTGAAAATTTCTTTACATTTAATAATTTAGCGATAAAAAAAAAACTAAATAAAATTAACACACTATAATAAATGTTTACCTGAAGAGAAGACCCATTTCATGTTGTCATGTTTGGTCATTCCCAGCATGGGCAACATGGTCCCCATTATAGCATTGAGAAAAGGCACCATGCCATATACTGTGGGCAAAGGCAAGAGGTCAGACAGATTAAAACACAACCAAACAAGAACACAAGACTTACAGTAGAAAACAATACTTAAAAAAAGAATTTTAAAAAGTCTTAAAATTCCAAACATACATCCTTGAGATATTACTTTTTTATCTTAAAAAATAACCAGGCTTAAGGTTATGTAACTGTATGTAGTAAGGATACGGTTAGTTTGTTTGTTTGTTTGTTTGTTTGCTTGCTTGCTTGCCTGCTTATATGTATGTTTTGTTTTGTTTTTTTAAATCTTTTAAATCTATATTCCCCAAAAATGTACATAATAGAAAATAACTCATTTACATGAAGAGAAAATGAACAGGGGTGTCAAAAAATTATTACAAATATTAAAGTACACATATTCATGTGATGCTATAAAGAAAAACAAGGTTCAGTAAAATGAGGAACTGAAAGAATAATCAACTGTCAAATTCTCAAAGCATGATTCGAGAACTTCCTGACAGGTTGCAGGTCATACTGTAACTTCCACTACTAGTTAAACACTAAAATGATTCTATATTTGAATACAATTAGTGAACAAATTTGTAGTACCATTAGAGTCAGACAGATTGGCTAGTGTTTGGACCACAAAGAAGTGAGGCAAAACTCCAGGCTGGAACTTGCTGAGTATCTCCTCCATGATGTCATTAATATATTTATTTCCAACAGCAACCAGAATATTACTGGCTGCTTGCTGCCAGTCCGGGACAACCTCCTGTAACAGAGGGGGAGAACTTACTGTAAAATAAGTTGTGCATATATGCTTGTATGTACATTAAATACATAAAGAATAAAGAAACACCTACTTAAACAATTTTAAAAAATTGTTTTTAAATGCCAGGTCACATAACTATTTTCTCGACCCGTTTAAAACAAAACGCAAAACAGAACCAGTTCTTTCATATCACAACTGTTTACTGTTCACAATTTCAAAGATTCTTATATGACCAATTATACATTAATGTAAATGTAATTTATTCTGATGATAAAACTAAATTTCCAACATCATTACTTGACTCTTAAGAGTCACATGATCTTTCAGAATTCAACCTAATATTATCAATTAGTGCACAGAAAAAAAAAGAAAAAATATACATATACATATACAGGGGGTGGCACAGTGGCTCAGTGGTTAGCACTGTCGTCTCACAGCAAGAAGGCCGCTGGTTTGAGTACCGGCTGGGCCAGTTGGCATTTCTGTGTGGAGTTTACATGTTCTCACTGTGTTGGCGTGGGTTTCCTCCGGGTGCTTCGGTTTCCCCCACAGTCCAAAAACATGCAGTATAGGTGAATTGGGTAAACAAAATTGACCGTAGTGTATGAGTGTGTGTGTGTGAATGCGAGAGCGTACGGGTGTTTCCCAGTAGTGGGTTGCGGCTGGAAGGGTATCCGCTGCGTAAAACATATGCCAGAATAGTTGCCTGTTCATTCCGCTGTGGTGACCCCTGATAAATAAGGGACTACCAAAGGAAAATGAATTATATATATATATTTCTTTTTTTTCTTTTCTTTTTCCCCCAATTGGAAATTTTTGCATTTATCCCCACTTAATCAATTTGATTTATCTTTGTTAAACAAAGTACTGATTTCTAAAAGCAAAAAATACAACTTTTGAACAAAAGTCTAAATTGTCTTACCTTTGATTTGGTCATCTCATCTGACGCCAGTTGTATGACACTCTTTATCTTGGGGTAAGTGATGTCATCAATCCTGCTTTTTACCACCAACTCAATGGTTTGCAAGACCACCACTCTGTGCCCGACCACCAGCTACAGAACAAAAAAGTAAGATCATGTACGCACACTAAAGATATAGCACAGTTTCGTTCTGCCCAATCAAACGACCAACCAACCAAACTATGCGGAAAGCCCACAATAAAAACCAAATAAACAGAAAAGTGCCAACGAGTGGGATGATGGCGTCTGCCGTTTCAGAAGCATTAATAGACGAATTAATATCAAAGAAAAACATTACGTCGGTAATATGGAAATATCTTGGTTTCAAAGTCACAGACACGGAACAAAAACAGGTCATTTGTAAGAGCTGTCGCGGAATTGTTGCCATAGTCGGCTATCTGAGGAGCGTCTTGCTAAAAAGTCAACCAAAAGTATTCCCAGTGACACTCAATCTAGTAGCAAGCAACAGCAAAGTACAATTTCAGAGTTGTTTGCGGCTATTACACCATATGAAAAACATCAAGAAGGCACCGGGAGATAACTAACAGCATAACTCACAACCTCGCTAAAGACACAGTGCCTTTTAATGCAGTGACCAAAGAGGGATTTGAAAACCTCCTCCAAATGCTGGACAGGAGATATACACTTCTGCCTCACACATATTTTTGCCATTTTGCAGTACTACAGCTGTACGTTGAATGTCGTGATATTTTGTGTAGCATCTGTGATAATTATTTTGATTTTAGACAATATAAGCTGCAGAAAGCCATGTTAGCTTGCTGTGTTCTGTATTTTTATAATAATATTTTTTTTGTTTGTATAATAAGCTACACTATCTCCCTAATTTGAGGTAAGGTCATTTTATTTGTGCTTACCGTTTGCTCTAGAGAAAAATAGGTGTTTAATTTCTGAATATTTAAAAACAAATTTGAATAAATGTTGGAGTTAATATCTTTTCGGTTCCTTTTTTAACTAACACTCACTGAGTTTTAGCAATAAGAAGCTACAATAAAGATTATTGAGCTGAAGCTTGACTACAAAACTAAATCGCAAAATGTCAAAAAAAGAAAAAGAAAATCGCAATTAGATATTTTCCCCAAATCGCACAGCCCTAATCTTAAATAATCAAACGTTTTTAATATTTAGAAGAAGAAAAAACATAAGTACATTATAAAGCTATGATTTATCATCTTTGCATCAAATGAAAAAAAAAATAGTTAGTGGTTATGAGAGGTGTTTGTAATGCAGTGTCATGAGGGTGGGACAGTAAATTTGACATTGTTCCCTCTTCTGGCTGGCATTATCAGTCTCACAATTTAACATGTTATTTATTTGTGGTATTCTCCCGAGTTTTACCCAACTATGAAGACTTCTGCTTCTGAGAAACCCATAAATGTGAATAGTGTTTATTAAACATAATTCATGTTAATTTTAACATTTACTAATGCATTAACAAATCCTAAGTTATGCTTTTAACATTTGTACTTAACAAGAACTAACAATAAACAACCAAATATATATTTATTAAGTAACATTATCAAAGATGAATAAATACTGTTACAAATGTTTTGTTCATTGTTTGCTGATGTTATTAAATACAACATTAACTAATGGAACATTATAATAAAGTGATATATAGAATAAAAAGCATGCTATCACTACTCAAACGAACACACTTTCAAAACAAAAGCAGCACAGGCTCATACATCCTATATTTATAACTTACAAAGCAGGTCAGCTATTAAAAAGAGACATAAATCACATCAAAAACTCTGTGAGAAGTAGGTTTACTCTCATCAATCAATAGCGTTTATAAATCAATCAATAAATGAAAGAATTTAAGAAAGAAGTTTAGAACAAATAAGTTTAATAAGAGCTTATAAGAAATCTTTCAGTTTGGGGAAAGGTGATATTGACTCCAAACGGTTCCCTGGGAAGTAAAATTCACTATGCATACAAAAAGAGGAATCATATGTTTGTATAACATGAAAACAGGGCATAAGACAACTAAGAACACATCGAGACAAAGCAAATATTTGTGAAAGCATCCGAAACAGCACGTGCTTGAAGACATGACACGCATACAGAAAGAGTCATTACTTCCTGTTTGTAGGCCAACTCAGCAATGTACTGTTAAAGGGATAGTTCACCCAAAAATGAAATCTCATTTTTGGAGATCATTTACTCACCCTTCACCCTTCTGAGTTTTATATTAGGTGGCCTTAACTACTATGTACTTGCATCACAAAATATATACAACGTACTTACTGTGTTCATAATGTATTGCAGAACACTTCTTGAGGTGGGATACGGTTTGGTGGTATGGGTAGGTTTAAGGGTGGCTTAAGGTGTAAGGGATGGTCAAAGGTGTATTTATAAATGTAACTACAGAAATTAATTACATGCAGGTATTTAATAAATCATAAGTACAATGTAAAAACACGTATTTAGATAATAAATACTGTACATTGCAACAAATGATTAATTTCAGTGTAAGTACATATTACCTAAGGCCACTTAATATAAAATGAGACAGTTTTTTTTCTTATGTTGAACAGACTGAAAATTAAGATATTTTGAAGAATGTTGGTTGATGGTACCCAGATGATTACCCATAGTATTTTTTCCCCTACTATGGAAGACAATGGGTACCATCAACCAGCATTTTTCAAAATATCTCCTTTTGTTTTCATATGAAATAACCCATAAATGTTTAAAGCCAAATGAGGGAGAGTAAATAATGAAGTAATTTAAATTTTTTCTTCTCAAACTGTGCGATTTCAGCCACGATTTGGTTGTTTGAGACAAATTTAGAAAATCCTAAAAGATTTCTGTAATCCTAAGCTAAAATTAAGGTTAAAACATGTTCAACGACAGCTGCTTAAGGGCCATTGCAATCAATTTTTTCTTCTGATGAAGTTCTGGCATTTATTATTGGGGCACGATGTAAGCAAAAAAACCGCTACAGATTTTTATATTTGCCGTGAGGTATCATTTCAGAATGTGGGTTACTGAATTAGTCACAGATGGACTTTGGTTTTCTTGTTTGTTTCAGTGTTTGGTGCCTCTTCATGGTTGTTTAGTCTGACATTAAGACAACTGAGATCTTACAGTGTGACATGGGAGTCATATTCATGCAGTCTGACAATCTACATTGACTTAGGAATATTAAAAATTGCAGACTGTGAGCTAGGCTTAAGTGTGCGTACCTGGCCATCAATAGAAAAATCAGTTGAAGAAATAATAGACTGGAGTGGAAAATTCACCTGATTTACTTGTTACATTGTTACTCTATTTTGACTTAAAATGGTGGACAACATACACAAAATGTTTTCATTCAGTAAGTTTTAAAAATGCTTTAGAAAATACATTAATAACATTTAGTCTGGCTGCATTTGATTAACAATACAATGCAAACAGAAATAAAGATTTTAAATTTTAATACCTAAGTATTATCAAAAATGTTTGTAAAAAACATTGTGCTGCTTAATATTTTGGGGATAACCAAGACATTTTTTTCTATTTTCTTTGATAATAGTACAAAGAAATCCAAATGTTTATAATATAATATAATATAATATAATATAATATAATATAATATAATATAATATAATATAGTATAATATAGTATAATATAATATAATAGAATATAGTATAATATAATATAATATAATAACTACCATTACTGTAATGTTTGATTAATTTAATGCATCATTGCTGAATTAAATTATATTTTCTTTAAAAACTAATAAATAAATCTTTCTGACCACTAACATTTATGTTATAGATGAGACTGATTGCATAATAACTTATGTTTATGAGATGTTTTACAGATCTTAAAGGTCATATTAAATCCATGACATTCAGTAATTATTCACATAACCCATAATAATCAACACCACAGAGGAAAGCACAAAGAAACTTATACAAATTTGAAGGGAATATAAACCAGTTTTCTGAACAAAAATCCTCAACACTGGTTCAGATGTTTTAAGGAAACTCACTGACTGACCTTAGGGTGTTTGAACAGGTAGTCTTGGCACATGGACAGGACTTTATCAGGCTTCTGGTTCCCCAGTGTCAAGATGGACTTTCTGACCTGTTCCTGCACCACCGGGTCCCTGTCATTGGCAGCATCCAAAAGAGCCAGGGTCACCTCTGATTAGATTAAAAAATAAATATATACACACATAAATAGTATAAATACACACCCAAAAATGAACAAGAAATGATTTTATGAAAGATGTTTATATAAAAACCTAAACACAAATACACACTAATTGAAATGTTTGAGGTTGGTATACTTTTTTTCTTAATATTAAGTTTCTTATGTTCACCAGGCAGCATTTATTTGATTAAAAGTGTTAGTTAAGCCAAAATGAAAAGGCATCCTTTACTTAACTTCAAAGTACTCCAAATACATTCAGATGACTTGAGTTCATCTTTGGAATACAATTTTTATTTAAAAAAAATAATTTTCAAAACAAAAAAATGGAAAGATTTCTCTTTCCACAGGATTCCTATTCACTTAAAACTCTGACACACCAAACATTTGTAAGCAGATACATAGGCTATACATTTTAATCAGTGAACCCAAACAGAAACTCCATACAAGCTTTGCTTTTTCTAACAAGTTCAAACATGCCACGTGACACACAAAAATGAAGTGAACTCAAAAATGAAGTCTCTCACTTCAAACTAAGTTCATTTGAGCTTCTGTTGCCAAATTTAAGTTATATTTCATAATAAAAAAAGTGACCCTGTCTCTTCAGATGCCATTGATTTAACCACATGACACATTGTTATAGATAATTTGTTTTCTCTAATTGCACACTTTGAAGAATCCCAGTTGTGGAAAGAGGTACAGAAACCTCTCAGATTATATTTAAATTTTTTGTCTTCCATAGATGAACAAATTTCGTATTGGTTTAGAATAACATGAGGGCGAGTAAACGATGTCAGGATTGTATTTTGTGGTGAACAACGCTTTAAGACACATGAAAAATAAATATATATAAAAAAATATTCCATATTCCATATATCCATATTCTGTATTTATGATGGCACCCACTGAATTCCATAGTGTTTTTCTTTTACTATTATGGAAATCAATTAATATATTATAAACTGTATGATTACCAACATTCTTCAAAACATCTTCTTTTGAGTTCACCATAGAGAAAGAATCTCATACAGATTTGGAACAACTTAAAGACAAAAAATCTAAGATCTTTTCATTAAAATATCCAAAAAACACTGAAACAGTGTTATATTATTGCTGACTTATGTCCCTACATTACCCTCAATGTTTTGAGAAACGTTCAAATCCAGAGAAATAAGCCATTTTAACTAGTGACACGGTTGATGTTTCCTGCGCTGCCATGCTAATGAAGTTACACACTCAATTTCTGGTTTGGGTTTATAGAAAACAGGGAAACACCATAGATGCTTTAACTTGTTGTGCATTTCATCAGACTGCACTGCATCATAACAGAACCCTAAAATGTGTTCCCCACATGATCACAAGCAAAAGAACCGGAAGTGACTGACTGTTGCATAATAAAAGCTCAGCTGCTTTCATGCTGATGGCGTGAAGAGCCTAGATTATATGATGACCCTAGTTTCATCCCACTTCTGAGTAAAACTGGAATAATATGCGTGTGATTGCATTTCTGTATACCAAATGATTTGTTTCCTCAGGTCAGGATCTACCCAGCCAAGTCAGAGGTCATGGAGACCTCTTGAGTGGACCTGGACTCTTGTAGAATTGGAAACAACTGTTTTCTGAATTATTTGCCATTTGATGTGTTCAATTTGTATTGTAAGCTGCCAGTTTGGATGTAGATTGTACCAGTTTTTAACCAGTTTTGATAAGACGGAAGACAGTTTACTCAGCCTTGGGTTAGAAACAGATTGTACTTTGAGTGTGTGTGTTCTATTCCTTTGTGGATCATTTTACAGGTCTGGGGTCAGCTCTGAACAGCCTAGTGGCTTTCTGACGTTTGTATACTTCAGATATTGAGATAGCATTCAGAATTGTACGCACGCACATGTACGTTTACATGTACACACATGTAAATTTTCTAAGTCTTTCTGTGTTTTAACCAATCAGGTTAAAACACCTATATGTATGACACATTTATTGATGTTATGTGAGAGTTTAATTGTTGTTGTTGTTGTTTTGAGATTTTAAGCAGAGCGGTGTTGAAGTTGGCATCTGCTGATGAAACTGCAAACTACCTTTAGTAAACTTTTTTTTTTTTTAAATTGAATCTCTGGCTCTTCTTCATCTGACAAACTGATCATTTTTGGGTTAAAACTGTATATTTCCCCTTAAAATGCCATGTCACACTCGTCTCTCATCAGCAATTGCTTAAGCGGTCTCGTTCCAGACTTACTCTGCTTCATACTATTATGATAATAGGTTTTGAATACTTTCATCCATGAACATGGTTTTTGTAGGAGTCCCACAGGTTGTAATGAAGACGACAACTTCCATGATTCCACATTCATTCATGGCGTCATCAAACTATGCCTTTGTTTGTTGTGAATACACCCCCTCTAGCGACGAAACTTCTATACCGTGCTTTTAAGGATGAGCAAAGAGGGACTTTTTAATTTTTTATGATATTATTAATCCTACTCTCTCAGACTATATGGTAAAATCCAGATGCAAGACAAACATCTTTCAACTCAACATCAACTCAAACACACTCTTGTGAGCGTGTGATCAATTAATCATTGGGATTAGTGTAATTAACTCTCTGAGAAGTGCACTAATAAGTCACAAGCTCTGCGCTGAGGATGTGATGGATGCATATGACTCACCCCTGCTCCTAAACAGACACTACAGACAGTGCGACATCAGAGAGAAGACCTGCAATGCAGATCCTTAGACAGACTTTGCGACATCTGGACGCTTTAACCACACTTAATCTTCCCATACAGTCCCATCTGATTAGATTATTCTAATCTACCTACAGCGTGCAGAGTAAACGAGTTGCCTAAACATACTCATTGTGCAATTCGTTTCAGATCCAACCTGAGGAATTCATTGTTGAAAGACGCTAATGGGATAAGAGAAGCCCGTGACTCTTTTTAGATTGACTGAATTCGTGTGGGAGTTTTAAATGAAAAACAGGTGCTTTCGACATCAATGAAAACATCATCTGTCTGCCTCTGCATCTCAGTTAGGGATGAGCTAATGTGGGCAATTAATTCTGATAAAGGAGTTTGTACATTTTGCGTTTGTATTTTAACAATTATTCAGCATGAATGCACTACATTAGCTAAAACCTGCATTCCGATTTCATCAAGCTTATGCTTCATCCCACTCCATTTCGAACCGGCTAAATATATTTGTCCTTTTAAGTGTATATGGAGACAAGTAGTAAATATTGTGATGATCATGATGAAATGTATTATGTTTGAAAAATAGTTTTAAGGTGTATGATATTCTGTTCAAAATATATATATTGAATTAAATTCATCATGCAAAAAAAAAACTTGGTTACACTATTTATTATATTATATGTTTACACTAACACTAAGTTTGAAAAAAAATATGATTTCTTTAAAGTTTTTAAAAAGGGAAATGGATGCATATATTTGATCAAAAACATAGTACAGTGAAAAAGAATCATTCATTCATTCTCTTTTCGGCTTAGTCCGTTTATTAATCTGGGGTCACCACAGCGGAATGAACCGCCAACTTATCCAGCATATGTTTTATGCAGCGGATGCCCTTCCAGCTGCAACCCATCACCGAGAAACATCCATACACACCCATTCACACTCATACAATTTAGCTTACCCAATTCACCTATACTGCATGTCTTTGGACTTGTGGGGGAAACCCACACAAACACGGGGAGAACATGCAAACAGAAATGTCAACTGACCCAGCCGGGGCTCGAACCAGCGACCTTCTTTCTGTGAGGCGACTGTGCGACCCACTGAGCCACCGTGCTGCCCCGAAAAAGAATCAATTTAGTTTAAAGTTCTCTATATGGAAATTTTACATTTTAATTCAAAATGTGACTCTTACAATGATACTGTTTTTACTATATTTGTATCAAATAAATGAAGTCCTAGGACAGGATTAGAAATTGCTACTATCTCTAAACCTATGAGAAGTAGTGCATTTCAAACGTTTATGTCAGAAATATGAAATAAAGCAAGATGTGTAAATATTGCTATGAAGCATAATTGTTAAACGGGTGAATGTAATCTATATTTAAAACTACATATATACACATTTTAAATAAATCTAAATCTAAATAAATATACATATAAAATATAAAGCAAGTACATCAGTCTTGTACATCTCTTAGAAGATTCTCAATAAGCTGAAATAAAACATATATATTTATATAAGCGACCAGTGTTACATGATTACAATGAGGCACTGGGACTGAAAAAAGTTTAAAAGCCAAAGTTTAACATGAAAATCATTTAGCAAAGCATAATTTTAGGCTACATCCTAAATAAATGCTTACAGGTGCTTGTGTGCAGAACTAACAATACATTTCATGACATATATAATGGATAGGAGTTACTCACGCTCTATGTCGGTCTCCTCTATAACGCCCATTATGAGGCCAGCAGCACAGATTCAAGAATGCATCTGGTAGTCCAATATCCCTCAAATGAGCCCACTCTACAGAAACAAACCAACAGCATGAGACGTTTACCGAAATTCAGCTTTTGTTTTATAAATTTTTACATTGCATAATATCACGACTAACGGTAAACACCAAATTTTCTACTTTGCTACTTTCATCAACAATAGACTGTAAAAATAACTGTTAATTAACAGCTGCCGATATCTTTCCATCTATTACCAGTTTTTTTACCAACTGCATTATATTAATCTTTATCCTGTTAACTTTTAATGTTGAAAATTTAACTCTACAGTTTAACACGTGACTTGAAAACGTGAAAAAGTGGAAATTGTTTTACTGTGAAAACAGAAAAAGTACTGGCAGCCAAATTTCCTGGTTTTAATACCATAATTTACACAACCAACAAGACAACATCATGATTCAAACTAAAAAGTTCAATAAAATACACTTTGTTAAACTTTTAATAATCAAAAACCATCCGAGCAAAGTTCAAGGACCCAAACAAAATCTGAAAAACATAAATTAACTAAAAAACATTTACAGTGCAATATTGTTTCTTATCATTATGAAATTAATCATTGTTGTAATAATATTCACAACAACTGTTTAACTGTTGTATTATAAAGATTATTTAAATGGCATGACCAAAAAGCAAAAATTAAAAAACAAATAAAACAATAATTGAATGGGATACGGCTTAATAGATTACACATATCAGTAGCATTCATATAGAATTTCTCTAGACAACAGAGTTTCAAAACCTAGACAGTTAGCATATTAAGTGTTCCTACTAAACAATGCTGACTAAGAAGACAGCTTACTAGGTTTTGAGGCACAGACCAACACAGCATTCCATGTGATTAAGCAACATGGCATAGGAAAAGTACAGTTCATTTAATATGCACTAAAAACTAGACGCATGGAGATACTGACACATAATAACATCTGTTCCTGTCTTATCGTTGAGCTATCGTTGTAATTCAGTCTTTCATGCTCAATGTCAACTTCCTGAAAGGCACAGCGACCAATTAAACTGGCGTGACAGTTGGTTGTTTATGCGCTCGCGGTAAATGCAGCACGAACACAAACGTCCAATATGGTTTTATAACAAAGTGACATGTCTAAAGATGCACAATATGTCAATCTTATGTTACCTTTCCCCTCGTCTGTCTGTCTGTCTGCTTTGCTCGCTTGCCCGCAGGCTACACACTGAGACTTCCTTTTGTCAGACGCATCGAGCAGTTATTATTGAGCGAAGACCCTGATGTAAATCCAGTAAGTGATTGCGATCGTGAACGTGACCGTAGGATTGATTATTTGGCTGAGGTTAATGATGGTCTCATAGAAGCTCCATTGTATCATAGGTAAACACGCCTAATCACGTGCTTCTGCTAAGGAGGAACGCATCAGAGTGGGCGTGGGCTTTCGCGCAGTCCTCCAAACACCAAAGAAGAAGACCGTCTTCATGCAAATCGAGCTACTTAATTATTCATATGCAGGAAATATGAGGAAAACATACATGTATGATTGCTGAATATCTATTTATATAGCAAATGTTCGGTAAAAAAAAAAGTATATATTACGATTTTAAGCCTATCTTCACACTAATTTCCATAAAAAGTCAAATATTTAGTCACAAAAAAGGAAATTAAGATTGTAATAAATAACTTTTAAAAGTAACTTTACTCAACACTACATAAAGCATATTGTATATGCCATGCATAAAATACTAATGTACTTTTTATTTAGGCATATGTATGTTTTAGGTAACAATGTGTAATATTTGCTTATGCATTACCTAGTATCAGTACATTTGGTTCTGATTTATACATTTTATTTTTATTTCGAAAGATAGAGAGAGAAAACATTGTTAGCCAATGTTGGCAAATAGAAATTTATTCTGTAGTATCACCGTTTAAAAATTACAATTCAATTAAAATGTAAAAATCTAGATGAAAAGGCTCAAACAAATAATTCGATATAGAGATGTTTAAAGTAGTCCTGGGCGATAATTAATCACGATTAATCGCATCCAAAATAAACGTTTATTTGGACTTTATAAATGTTTGTGTATTATGTATATTTATTATATATGCAATACACATACATACATAAAAATACAAAATAAGTTTGTTACATAGATATTTAATTTTATATATCATTACACAGTACATGCACATATACTATGCCAAAACAAACTTTTATTTTGGATATGATTAATGACTAATAATCTTTGCCCAGCATTAGTTTAAAGTTATATAGAATTAATATGAAAATACATACTATTTCTTATATTTTGAATTTTTTTTACCTGATTTAAAAATATATACATTACAAAAGATTAAAAAAAAACATCATTAAATATAGCTTATCATTGCTCACAAAATTCAACCTTTTTGCATAATTACAGCACAAGTGCTGGAAAATCAACAAGTTGTATTATCGTATTGTTATATCAATATTGTTGAAAGGATTGAAAATCCCCTTTTTCCACTCATAACTGCTTGTTGAGCATTTATACCAATTATATAAATATGATAGAGCAGCAACAATAAAACATCATCATCTTATATATTTGTACTGTATTAGTAGATTTGCCATGAAATCTTGAATATTGTTTGATAACAGGTGTTGTTCTCAGTTCACACTAGAGGGAGCCGGTGAGCTCTGACATGAAATGTGTCAACAACTCTTCAGAATGTCAAAGTCTTCCTTCTAGGCCTTAAAACCCTTTTTCCACCAAACACATTTGACTCAAATCATCTATTTCTAGTTAACTGTCTATAGTTCCAACTATAACAGATTAAAAAACAGTATGTGAAAAAGAAGTACCAGTACTCAAAGAGTTAGCAAAAAATAAGCAAGGTGACCTACTACTTATAAGATACTGAAGTGTACATTCAATTGGGACTTTATCATCCCAGGAGGCCAAGATTTGTAAATGGCAGTGAAGGGACAAAACTCTGGTAGGTCTGGTATGTCCAGATTACTTTTATAAGAATAACAAAATATTTATTTGTGGTCACAAAGTATTACTTTTAGCGACTCAAGAGAGTATTATACTTCAGATGCAGTCTTTGAGCTTGCTACGCTGGGCTATACTGACTAAAGAAATCCTACTTACGATACCACCAGTTTGCATAAATGGAAAGTTGCTGAGACTTTTATTTCACAATGTTGATGTATTTGCAACTGAAATGAAACATTGAGTAGGCTGCGGAGCTTTCTTTTTGAGCATCATTCCCTCATAGCAAACCAAAAGTAAGCGGTTAAGAATATTGTGGCTGAAGCTGTCTAACTCGCATCAACAGAGAAGCACCAGCAAACGCAGAAGCAAATGGTCAGACTTTGATTGAAGATAACCAAAGCAAACAGTATTTTTCAGTGGATTAACGTGCACTGATTAATTGGTCACCTAAAGAATAACAAAGTGCGCTAGCAAAATCAATGCTGCAAATTTCGATTTCACACAGATTTTAAAGGGCATTTGACTCAAAGATTAAAATTTACTCGCTATTTACTCACCCACAAGTGGTTCCAAACATTATTTTTCTGTGAAACACAAAAGAATATATTAAAAATATTGTTAGAAACTGGTAAACGTTGACTTTCATAGTAGGAAAAAAAACTATGGTAAAAAAAAAAACCTGCAAGTTATAATATTCAAGCACCATTTTGACATTTCTTTGAATGCAAATGTCCTGAAATGATGTATGGCATAAGTTGATTTGTGTGGCCTGCTGTTCAGGCAGTGCTGTAATTACACAGCTTTTATTTGCACAGCATGCACCATATTTTTCGCTCTTTATTTTCTTGGCCTTGTCAGAGAGTTTAATGAAAGTTTTACTGCAACTGATGGGACGCAACAGGGATTTTCAGTCTTATTAAACAAAAGTCCGCTAGACTGTGTGGCCGTTTTAATTAGGAATGCAAAGCTACCGAGACATTTTCTCCTCTGTTAATGCACGGAGAGGATTGGCAGCCATTAATGTCAGTCTGTTTCAAACCAGAAGGGACTGAGAGAGAATTACAGAGTCAGTCTCGTAAACAGAGCTCAGGATGGATCGCTCACAAAAACCTTCTGCTTTTACCGAGAAGCACCTAACGTGTGACAGCCACATGTGTGCACCATGCAGCCAAATACACAGATGAAATATTTTCAGTCGTGAAAAATGTGACATTTTAGAACCGCTTTGAATGAGTTTCGTAATATACGTTTGTTTGAACAGCCAGTTATAATGGATAGGATTCTTTTTCGGCTTTCATGTGGAAACGATAGGCTTTGCCGCCATCCAAATATGCAAAAGTTCCTTTAATATAGATCAATAATTCATATAACCTTTAAACACTTTAAACGCCAGAGTATATACACCATATAACTCTGGCGTATGTCTTCAGTCAGATTCACATATATGTCTGACTTTATATCAGCGCATGAATTTATACGTTTGAAACGTAAATAACAAAAGTCCCTCACACTAAATGCTTCTTTAATGGCATGGCAAATTTTAAAGCCCCAGCAGCTCTGTCATAATTTCTAGAATTAATATTTTCATATCCAGTGAAATGAAAGGTGAATTGCAGTAATACAAAGGTTAGGCACACGCCAAAGCTCTAAATCTACCCTTATGCTCGGCATAAACATGAAGAAATTGGGACCACATGTTGGGGGACAAATTCTAAACGGCAGCAGTACGTCAGGGTCAGTTTTGCTGTTAGTGCAGGGTGGTATGGATCAGTACAGACAGAAGTGTAATCTGATCCGAGTCCAGATCTCTAAATTGCTCTTGATTGTGTTCAGTCCATTGGACTGTCATTAACATTTTTACATTCCATATTTTCTTTAAACCTTTAGGGATAGTTCTCCCAAAAGTTACATTTCTGTCATAATTTTTACTCAGCATACACTTGTTCCAAACATGCACAAGATTCTGTTTTTTGTCTAACACAAAAAGAAGATATTTTGAAAAATGTTTTATAGCTAGACAGCTTGACTTCATTCATTCATTTTCTTTTCAGTCCCTTTATTAATCAGGGGTCACCACAGCGGAATGAACCGCCAGCTTATCCAGCATATGTTTTACGCAGCGGATGCCCTTCCAGCTGCAACCCATCACTGGAAAACACCCATACACTGCTGCCCCTATATTGAGTCATATACACATATATTATTTGTGTTGATATCGTCAAACATTTAGAGTAATTGTAACTTAAACATTTTAAGTTCAGTTATCAAATCAGTATGAGTTCAGTTAATAAAATCAATGACGTCCAAACGACTAAATAGCTACTCAAATGGTTTGGTATTGCTTCTAGCATTAGAATTAAGTTTACACAAAACAAAAATATTTATTTATTCATAACTCATTCAGTTTGAGTTCTGCTTAATATAATCAGTTCATGAGTTACCATAACTCTTTTTCATTAAGTAAAAGTAACTTTTTTTTTTCATTTAGGGATTTTCACTGTTAGGTTTTACAGTGCATATTTGCCCATGAAAAAAGTGTAAGAGAATATTATTTTTATTTAAAGTGACACATGTCCCTGAGGACTCTGACTGCAGGTCTCTGAGGTTTCAGCTGATGAACTTGTTGACAGTTGGTTAAAAAACAGTATTGTAAAGCTTTTTTTTAGTAGTAGACAGATTTGACACAGTTACTGCTGTTATGAAGAACATGCAAGCCCAGAGGTCTGAAATCTAGAGTCCAATATAACTGGTTTTAAGTCGCGTATCTACAGCTGGAGATTACCTGTGATGATGTCATGTGGTTGTTATCACGCAAGCTGAAGGGAGGTTTGAGGAGAAGGAAATGATCTTATTAACAGTATTAAACTGTCTGCGAGGTCTAGAGCCAGGCTTCTCATTGGTGTGTGACATGAATCCAGTGCTGTTGGCTGGTAAATTGATCCGCATGATGAGGGTAACGTGGCTGAAGCTGCAGTAAAAGCTGATATCATGTCTACCTGTCCAACGTCTGGCAACAAAGACATCATGATACAATTTTTACAAGTATGCGTGAGTGTTTGTCTGCTAGGCATTTGAACTGTATACTTTCAACCCTCCGACATTTTCTTGCATTTCTATACTTTTAATATTTGGCTCCTGACATTAATACCGTTCACAAACACAGGAGAGAGATCTGAAAGAGTCTGGCCGGCTCTAGCTTTCTGTTCCACGGGCCAGATTTATCACACTAAACCTGCCCCAAACAACACGCTCTCCAAGATCCAATTGGGTTGTCACTGTCATTTATTTGAAAAATGTGAATATAGCCATGTGTAAAATATCCCAGTGAGCAATTTTTGCAGGTGGAATCAGGCTCCGGAGGAAACAATGAAGTCATGATAATGAGGTCATATTACTGTCTGAATTCTTTTATTTCTCCACTGAATACCTGTGTTTTGTTTCCTCATTCTTTACTTTGTCAACATTTAAAAAACTTGTGAAGATTGTGTTCCTGGTTTAGTATTTAATTATTATTGTATTATTTATATTTATAATTTATTTTTTGAAGAATGGCAATGTTAGACAGTAGGCAGTTATAAAGAAATAAGCCCCAAGAAGCTGCTGTTTACATTCAATTCATACCAGCATTGGGTCATTGTTATAAACGGTGATTCCATGTATGTAACAAGGTTTCAGAAAATAATACAAAGAAAAAATAAATAAAAGTTTCCAACCCAGGCTCATTTTGATTACGTACCCCTATATACATTTCTGGAGAGAGCAAAATATGTCCCAGGAGCTACGTTTTTTTGCTTTTTCAGATCTCACATTTCTCTCACGAATGCCATTCGCGCCTGCTGTTCTCGTGGAAATCCACCAGAGGCTGCTGTCGACTGACTGACTGACCAACCGACCAATCCTCCCACCCTCCACCCTCCCTTTATTCATCAGGGGTCGCCACAGCGTAAGGAACCGCCAACTTATCCAGCATATGTTTTACGCAGCGGATGACCTTCCAGCTGCAACCCAGTACTGGGAAACACCCATACCCTCTCATTCCAACATACACACACACACACACACACACACACACACACACACACACACTACGGTCAATTTAGCTTACCCAATTCACCTATACTGCATGTCTTTGGACTGTGGGGGAAACCGGAGCACCTGGAGGAAACCCACGTGAACACGGGACAATGCCAACTGACCCAGCCGAGGCTCGAACCAGCGACCTTCTTGCTGTGAGGCGACAGCGCTACCCAATGCGCCACCGTTATTAAAATAATAGCCATGTTAATAAAGGTTTTTTATTATTTTTTCACTTACTTTTCGAGTGCCTTGGACTTATGATTTCGTTATTGCATAAAGGGGATTTTACACTGGAGAAACATTTTCATTGTTCCTAGAACTACAGGTGGAAGTTCCCACTTTTAGCTGCACTGTTAATGATTTTTGTAAATTACACAGTATTTAACTGAAATATGAACTGTGTTTTACTGTAGGACAGTTATGCGGTATGTTAGTGTATTTTAAAGTTGAATTGTGAAAATTACTGTCTAATTTACAATAAAGATATACAATACTGTAATTACATATACAGCAAGATAAATGGTGCTGTAAATGTAAATACTGTATTGAGTTACAGTAATTTACTGGCAAACTGCTGCCAGTAAACTACTGTAGATTCTATGGGAAGTTGTTAACAGTGTTTATTCCCAACACAGGAAGTGGGAATCATTTAAGTTATACGAACTCCTTTGGGGGAACTAAATTAGATCCTAGTTTAGAGTAGGATCTAATCCAGCACTACAGGAACAACCAGTGCCTTACTGTAAGTGTGGATTGAGCAAATGTGTGTTATTTGACTTCTTGTTATATTCCCTATTTGTTAAGCTCCTTTGGAACAATAATGTTTGTGAAAAGAGCTATACTAGTAAATATGAATTGAACTGAACATATGCTATACAAAACACAAGTACAGTGTTAAAAGACATACATATACAGAAAGCTAATGTTAACAGCATTTACCTATCACCTTTGTTTGTGGCGTTGTGGCTTGATGATATGTATAGCTCAACAAGATTTGTAAGTCACTTAGTCCTCTTTTTGTTGTTCCAATTGGAACTGCTATGATGACAAATAGTCTGAAACAAGAAAAGATAATAAAAAATTATTAGAGTGTGTGACATTTTAAACAGGCTATGATTTCACTTGAAGAAAAATGTTTTTCTGGAAGAGATTACTATTGTAATGTTGACTGAATACTGTAGACCAGAGGTGCTCAACTCAGGTGCTCAACTCAACAGTGAATTTACAGTGTCTACAGCAGGGGTGCATAACCCTGTTCCTGGAGATCTACCTTCCTGCAGAGTTCAGCTCCAGCTCTGATCAAACAGAACTAAACCAACTAAGTAGGGTGTGAAGGAGCACTTGGTAATTCAAGACAGGTGGGTTTGATCAATATTGCAGCTGAACTCTGCAGGAAGGTAGATCTCCAAGAACAGGGTTATGCACCCCTGCTGTAGACACTGTAAATTCACTGAAAGTTAACAGTAAAATAACATCAAAGTTACAGCAACTGGTTTAATTTTGCTATATCAATTCATGCCTGCATCCAACGATGAAACTTTGAATGTAGATAAACAAAAGGTTTGTTCAATTTATAGATGCAAGCGTTTGAAGTCACAACAATTTCATAGATGCATGTAAGAGATGGAATGTAAGCTCTATGGTTTAATAGATGCAAGCTAGATTTGAATGTATGCACAATCTTTCATAGGTGTTCATGTTTTTAGTACTACTTACTGCTCTGAGTGTACAGAAGGATAGGCTGGCATTATGCAAATTTACTTTTACAATATTTGAAAAAAGCATAATAAGACACATTAAGGTTTATATAGAAACAGTAATCAGTCAACTAATAACTAAGTCAAGTTACAAGCTTTAACAATTCTGACAGAGATCAAATTCCATGCTCACTAAGAAATGCTGGGTCATTTGAACCCAAATTGGGTAAAATATTGACTAACCCAAACATTGGGTTAAATTTGGTCCTATTCATTTAATTTAAAAATGAATCCAGCAGTTGGGCTGGTCCCTACTGAACCCAGAACTGGGTTGAAATAACCCGGCATTTTATAGAGTATGTTGTTGTGTTGCTGCAGAAATATGTTTTGTTTGTTTATTTGTGTAACTTTATTTATTTACTGTATTTAGTTTTCATTTTATTTTGCCTTTATTTATTTTAAGCCTTTTTGTTACCCAACTTTGGGTCAAACCCAACAGTTGGGTTAAAAAGGTGTAATTTAAATTTAATTGAAAATTTTACCCAACAATGGGTTTGTTCATTTGACGCAAGGTTGGGTTACAAGATCCCTGCTTTTTTTTAGAGTGATGCTTTTCAAAACAAGTATAAATAATTAAGAAATAACATATTAATACTATTTAATAGTCTTTTAAAGTTTCTAGATTGCCATTCTGTCCATTGCCTGCAGCGGAAGGTCTCAGCTTATCAGAATTAATGGACACAGTGTAGTGTTAGGATCTCTGCCACTCTCTACATACACAGCTTTTTTATTACACAATATTTTACAGCCCTTGTGGCTTTTTCTTATTAAGCACGCTGAAATAGCTTTGTGTTTGAACAGCTGTGAACTACAATTTTACTTCTCCTGAGGACACTCAACACTTGCAAAAATATGAGTTCACCCCTCTCCTGTCTTTCGTCCTGGACACTGACACCAGCTTGTAAATCGGTAAATCTCTGTGAATAAAGTTTTATTCTGGGCTTTGAGTGATTGGCCACCTCAGGCTGGGCTTCACATACCAGTGCTGAGCTCATATGTGTCTCGCAATGAGTCAGATGATACACGATCGTGTTTGCATAGTCAATCCTTTAATTGCAGTAAATGTATTTTTTTAAGAAAGATTAAGAGCAACCTGTACCTGCTGAACCATTACAAACAACAACCCAGAGACTGAAACTAATGCATTGTTGTACTGTGGCAGCCTCGCAAATCTTGGTTTCTATAGATATAAATAGTAATAATCAGGAATCTGAAGCGGGAACTTCTGGATTTTGACATGTGTTTACTTGGAGGATGTGAATTACAAAGGCACGGTTGTAAGAAAATAACGATACACTTGCATCCCATCCAAAGGACATAAACAAGTGTGATGGTCCATTTGAGTTAAATATTCATTTTTTGCTCCAGTAATACCTAATTTAGAAGTTAACATTCAACATAAACATTGTATTTTAGCTTAATTAAAAGTAGGAGTTGGTTTGGAAAGAAATGGCAAAGGTTTTTGATACTCTTAAGCAAGAGGATTAAGGTATCAGAATTAATCATTTTGTTCCAGCTTTCTAAATTTCTTCCTATTCAAAATGAACTAAAAATGTATCCGATGCATCTGAATGGTGCTACTTTAGTATCATTGAATAACTCCTAATGTTTTTCTTAATATTTATCATCATTTTTTTTGGTTTTCTGCATTCATTTGAACTTTGGTTTAATTTTGCTATGCGCTTTTGTATTTTTGTCTTTGTTGATATATTTAGTTCTTTTTTTTTTTTTTATAAAATATAAAACTGATGTTGAACATAGTTGTGACCACATTATTATTATAGTAGTAACATTTTACAATAAGTTTGTGTTAGTTAATATGAATTTACAATGAACAACACATCTGCTAAGCATTACTTAATATTTGTTCACGTTAACTTACTCATTTTCTAATGTATCTCTTTACATTAACAGCTTAATAATTACTTACACAAAGGCAAATAACCTTGCCTCTGCAAAGTGGACTTCAAATCTTTTATCAAGTTAAAACTAATTTGCAGCTAAACTTGCAGCGCAATATTTAACCCAATTTTCATCAGTTATGACATGTCAGATCTCCTAGTGCCCACATTTTCAGGTTAAAACATTAAGCTAAACACTGGGAAACACTCATACACACTCATTCACACACATACACTACGGGCAATTTAGCTTACACAATTCACCTATAGCGCATGTCTTTGGACTTGTGGGAGAAACCGGAGCAACCGGAGAAAACCCCACGCAGACACGGGGAGAACATGCAAACTCCACATAGAAATGCCAACTGACCCAGCCGAGGCTCGAACCAGCGACCTTCTTGCTGTGAGGTAATTGTGCTACCCACTGCACCACCGTGACGCCATCTTCTTAGATTTCTTCTTAGATCTACTTAGCATAAACTTTTGTGGTTCATATGGTGTTTTCTGTTTATTTACAGAATTGATCTCTGCTGTCAACTTTTGATATTGAAAATTCAACACTGCAGACTAACAAGGTGACTTTTATTGGCATTTTAGTAGTTTGAGACAAGATATTGTTTAATAAATAGTATAGAGAGAACTAAATCAATTAAAATAACAGATAAAGTACTGGCACTTTGTTACCAGGTTTTTGTACCGTAATTTACAACACAAACACAGACAATATATCACTTCAAACTATTAAAAATGTCACTTTTCAAACTTTTCAACATTTAATGGATCTTTTGGAAAAAAGATCAAGATCCCATGATGCAATTCATAAGGATAAAAAAAATCTATCACCAAATATGGAAAACTGTTAATTTAGAAATATTGTTTACAGTGTGGTGTTTAAAGGACCTTTCAACAAAAACATGTTGCAAAGTCGTATGGCCTACAACAGTGGAAATTTTTATCAATAAAACTATTTTATTACTGTCCTATTACTATATTTCATTACTATTTATATTTAAACTATTTTATTACTTTTTTGTTCAACTATTTTAGTTAATGGGAAATGTGGAACTAATGCAGCATTTTGATAAGGTCAATAAGAAATTTAGCTTTTAAAAAGTAATTAAAGTGTATATGTCAAACTGTTCACATCTTTCATAAACTGGAACGCATAATTGGGACGAACGCTGTTTAACAGTCTTCTGGGAGATCCTCAAAATATATTGAAATGCAGAAACTGTGGAAAGTTTTTAATCGTTCGTTGTGCAGCTATGAGAACGTTTCAATGTCATTGCACACATATTGATGCTTTACAAGGCCTGTAGCTTTTTTTTCTAAGAATGAAAGTCAGAAAGCATGAAAGGAATTTTAACACACTACAGGCTGAAATAAATATGCCCCTGCATATCAATATTTCTCTTTAACACCACGCACAGTATATTCTTAGTGTTCAATGACTTAAATCACTGCAGCTAAGACCGGACAGTCAGGGAAATCTGAGAAAGAAAGAAACATTCTGTCCTTTGTATAAATTATGGCACTACCAGATACTTATATTACAAAGCATGAATTTATGCTTTATGCGTGCTTGGCGAACATTTCGAATAGAAAGTCTGAAGCATTAAAGATCCACAAAGGACATGTTCAGACTGTATATAAGACTTGAGAGTAGCACCCAACTCCTAAATCTTCCTAACCAATGAGCGGCATGATGAAACTCTTAAGATATCCTTGGTTCTGCAAAGACAGTTAACATTTCAAGTATATTTTTGACTCTATCTGTCAATCTGTTAAACAGATTTCTTAAATCTGTTTGAAGAGTTTTTTTAGTCAAACTATTAAAAAACATATTTGCACTAATATTTCATGCATTCTCCTAAAATTAAATGTTTTTTTAACTTATTAGTAGATTTTTCTTTCTACTAAACATGTATTTTTAATTGTCTGGATCTTTAGAATTGCTAAATAACTGCTGTACAAATGCTAGAAAAGAGCATATTGATGTCTACATTTATATATATTGTATATTTATAAAATGTCCATCCAATTTTGACCTAAGCTAATAAACTGGATTTTAATTTTCATTGTTGTTGTATATAAAACAATTAAATATTTCCAGTTTAAGGCAAAATTATTAGACCAAATTTGAATTACTGAATTATTTTCAAATATTCCCCAAGTGCTGTTTATTAGAGATATTTTAGCACATTTTGAAACATAATTGTTTTAATAACTAATTTCTAATAACAAAATATCATTTGTTTTTGCCATAATGACAGTAAATAATATTTGACTAGTTATTTTGCAAGATACTAGCATTCAGCTTAAAGTGTAATTTAAAGGTTTACCTAAGTTAATTAGATTAAATATACAAGTTTGGTTACTGGACAACATATAAATGTGCACTAGTTAAATGCCATTGACTGCAGTTTTTTTCTCTTTTTTTTTTCAGGCTCGCATTTCTCATACGCAAGTGGTTCTAAACAAAATGTCTTTCTTCTGTCAAACACAAAACAAGAACGTTGGAAAAAAGGCAGCCACTGACATCTACAGCAGGAACAAAAAAATACTATGGAAGTCAATGGCTGCTTTTAATTTATTTTGTGTTCAACAGAAGAAAGGAATTCAAACAGGTTAAAAACAAATGAAGGACGGGTAAATGTTGGCAGAATTGTAATTTTTAGGTGAACTAACAAGAGCATTCACATTTTTAAAAATTAATGTACAAATCCCTGCTCTATTCTATGTGCTGTGTCTGAAGAAATGAATGCATAAATAATATTCAAATTTGCTCCACTAATATAAAACTCAGATTTTAAAGAAGCTTTGGCCTGTGTATTTTCATCTAGCCATATTTCAAACTTTATTTGATACTGTTTTCCAGTTGAGGATCAGTCTCGATGTTTGGGAGTAAGACCAGTCCAATGGAATCTGCTGGTAGTAATCCACTTGTCAAGCATGTGTTTTATACTAGGAAGACCAGAGATTAATTTCACGGGGAATCTGCACATCCCAAGAGAGTGTAAAACGTCCCGTTTAGCTCTTAAGTTAGAAGATTTACTGCAGTGCAGGCCATCAGTCCCGTGTCCAGACAAACTATAATAACAAACAACACGAACATGTGCACACTGTGTATGCAACACGAGGGGACATCAGGACGGATCGCTGGGTATAAATTTCTAAATCATTAAGGGTGTGTTCACAGGTTTAGTTCAATTAAAACGAACTCTGTTAGTGTGGTTTATCTGAATAAGTGTAAACGCTACTATCTGAGACTTGGTGTACACCAAATATTGTAAGTGAAGAGTCTTGGTCCACTTCCAAATGAACTTTCTTGTGGATTAACCAGTAAATGCAACAAGGACCAAAAGACATCTAAATGGACCAAAAACTGAAATGATGTTACAAGGTCTTGCCATGAAAAGCATTCATGCTCAAGCATACTTGTTTTTCCCATCATAGTTCAAAAACAGTTCAAAAAAAGGCATCGAAAACATGTCTCTTTGCTGCAAATTGTCTGTTTTTGCGTGTGACAGAACAATTCCTGACATTTTTTTACCCCTTTACACATTTTCTAAGGTCTTAAGGTCTAAAAATATCATCACATGTACACACAACTAAAATCTTTATCCCAGTACACAAACTTAAGCAGGTTTGCTTGCTTAATTTATGTATTATTATTATTTTTTTTTTTTTTTAGATTCACCTTATAATGAAAATGTAAAATGCCCGGAGGACTCAATTGAAGTGAATTCTGTGAGTTTGCGTCAAACACGTTGTGCATTCTGCGTCATTCATGCCAACTGGCAGAAATTCACCTATGTTCACACGTTTACATTGACTTTGTATGCAATATACTTCTGTGAATACTTATTTCTGCTTTTGGTATAAATTATTCTAATAATTTTTTTTATCATTGTAAAATAATCTAATTAATTAATTCTGGGAATGGTTTACCCCAAAATGAAAACTGTCAAACCTTGTTTCCAAACTTTATGGCTTTCTTTCTTCTGTGGAACATAAAATAATTTATTATTTACAGTCAATAGCAGAAACAAAAATGGAAGTCAATGATTGTTTTTTACACAACTTTTTCAGTATGTCTTCCTTTGTGTTCAACTGAAAAAAAAAACCCACAAACTGGTTTGGAAGGTTGAGTGAAGGATGAGAAAATGACGGCAGATTTTTTATTTTTGGGTAAACTGTCCATTTAAGTTTTTTTTGCAAATTTTTGTTTTGTTTGTTTTTTTATTCATGCATCAGATAGATTCAGCAAGTTCCCAGTTACTATTTGTTCACTTGTATTTGTTTGTTGTGAACATTATGGGTCATGTTGTTGAAGTTTGGTTTGATTTTTTTTTTTACCACTCCAAATTCTAATAAGCAAGTAAGTAATGAAATAAAAAAAATAACACCTGATGCTTTCCTTATGTTTCATTGTCTCCTTTCACATATAAATTGCACATGTTTATTTTGAAATTTTAAACTACAAGACCAGAAAATGTCCAAGAAAACACCTTAACCCCCCAAGTGATCAAAAATAGACAAAAGTAATAGATTATAACAACAAATGTAAACCTAAATATCAGCTACTTTGGATCCAATTGACCAAATGCATCCACAACTGTAAAACTGTAAAAAATAATAATAATAATAATAAATAAATAAATAAATCTTGCTTATTGTTTTTAGTTGAATCAAATGAACTTTTCTAGTCATATCAACTTACATCAGTCAAACTGACTAAAATATTAAGTTGAACTTTTTATAACTAAATTATGTTGAAGTTAATAATGTTTGTTGACATGACTTTTGTCATGTAATTTTTTACAGTGCAGGTATAAACAGAGCAGCTCAGACATTCTACTAAACTTGTGTCCCACAGAAAAGCTACAAAATGACGGCAAGTAAATAATGACAGAATTTTTCATTTCATTTTTCATTAACTATCCCTTTAAGTGCTTTCCAGCTGAGGACTCTGGCTCTCTGCTTTACGGCTCTAGGGGTTTCCTGTTGTGCTGAAGGTCAATACACAGCTGACGCTTGAGAACCAGAGAGAAATAAATCAAAGTATGGTTATGAAGGAGGTGAAGAGGGAGAGAAAAGGGTAATCAAGGAAGGGAAGCAGGAAGAGCTGCTTTACTATGGCTGCCATGATCGCTATTTGACAGCTAAAGTGGTTCGAGTGGGTTTCCTTGTAAGAAAATGAATTGCACAGGAAACATTACAGCACCTGCTCCTACAGTAGTGCTTTTACACTTTGTATCAAATCTCTCCTTATATTTCTCCAAGAGAATTGCATGTGAGAAATGGCAGGTGCCTCATCCAGCTTTACTCTTGAAAATATCAACTGGAATACTTGTAGGATTCTCTTGGAAGATGTGGGATATTAATCAGCTAAACTCCCAAAAAAATCTTCACTAACCCAAAATACTATAAATTCTGAGTGTGTCTCACACAGGTGAGTGGACTTAACAAACCACCTGTAGAAAAACTTTCTCTCTGTCTCAAAAGAAAAAAATAAATAAATCTAGCACTCTTACTCTAGCACTAAATTCCCTGAGCAAAAACAAGTTACTTTGTATAACTAGCAGTTATTGTGTGAATTGCCTCTTCTTGTTGAATCGCTGAATGCCTCATTAATTGTAAGTCGCTTTAGACAAAAGCATCTGACAAATGATTAAATGTAAATGTAAAATCATATCAGGTCTAAAATGACTGACGGTGAGAACAATAAAACACACCTTCATAGATGCCCAAAATCCTGGCACAGTGGCAGTGGTTGAGAGCTCATTTGAGTATTTCCAGAAAACGTCCCTCATCTTAAAGGTAGAAAGCAAAAATATATATATTAAAGCAATCTATTTCAAATATTTTCACAATTTTTTATGCTTTGTATCATTAAAAATGTTAGCCTTGTGGACCTCTACTTCATTAGCACATTTTACGAACTGAAAAAATATATATTTATGCACCCAGTAACTTAAATCTCACTTCTAAATCAGTCTAACTGAATATGTACTTATTTGAAGCGGAAGGTGTCACATTGGGATTTTCCATTGTGCAAAGCTAAGTCAGATGTTACTACATATCTAAACCATACTTATGCGAAATATAAGATGGAAAACTGTTCTGGCTTAGAGTTTGTTTTCCACACATTTAAATTATTCACCGTAATACATTTTGAGTGATTTTAAATCATGCTGACATGAAAACCACACAGATGTGGGCTCAAACAGAAGATTTTGCATCCTTAAACTCTCTCCATACATGTGAATAAAAACACCACAAAAAATATCTAATGTTTCAGATTTTTTACATAATACCACTGTTGTAAAAATACTACTCAAATATCTAATAAAACCAACTTTTAAAATAACATTTTTGAATGTAAACACAATAAAAACTTTATTAATAATTTGAAGGCATACATATTTTCTATATTTATAGTGGGATCACACACTTTTATAATTTCAATCTGTTACTTTTGAATTCATTAGAGCATGCAAATAATTTTACTGTACCTTCTGATTAATTTGTAAAAAGGTATAATGTTCCTTTTTGTGCTTTTATACTTTTATCCAGCTCAAATGTATAGGGATTCTATGGTAACGTCACTGACAAATATTTGTTTGTAAGCAAATTCACACAAATGGATTTTATTTCTTAGAAAAAGACACTAAATTTCCATTTTAATTTACCGTCTCTTGATTTAACATTGATATAATTGTACAGAAGATATACTTCTTTTCCAATGCATGCAACATTTAATGCCACACTGTAAAAATGCTGGGTTCCACACAATCAATTTGTGTTAGGACAACATGAAGGAATTAACTTAACTTGCTCGTTTTTACAAATTTAAGTGGATGGAACATTAAACAATTAAGTTGTCCCACCCAAAATATAAAGAATCGTGTTGTTTCAGCTCATTTTAAATAAGTAGTTTAAACAAAGAGCAAACATGATTTTTTTGAGTGCATAGCTTTATGAAATTATGACATTCTGCTCTTATTTAAGATATTTTTGAATTGTGGAAGAGCATTCATATATTGTATTAGATTTTTTTCATAGATTTATAACTATTGTATTGTTTTCTGTGTGGCAATAGTTGATTAGGTGCCTACTCCACCAACTCCAACAGGAAAGGTAAGAAATAGATCATATCAGACAAGTCAATTAGCAATAAAAGAGCATATCAGGTTCACAGAGGGATAAAAAAAAGGTTAAACAAACTCCACAAACCCAACACATTATAATACGCTGCATAACATTTCAGACACAAACCATGTGGAACTCAGAAATGATGGATCTGCCATGGAGAGAAGAATGTTCCTCAGGCTTGCACACGCTTTTCTGTCTACTTATGTTTCTCTTGGCAAAGCTCTGCATGGCCATCTTGTTTTTCACATGGAGCCTGTGTCCACGCATATATGGTTGAACTTTATGAGCACAGTAGACAAAAGTGGCAGAAGCACATTTCAACGGCTGGAAGACCCTCCATCCTCTGTCAGTTCCAGCTCTGGCGCGGTGAATGAAACTAAGCATATCCGCAGTCACAGAACCGGAGCCTTGAAAGACTCGGAGGCCATTTAGCTCATTACTTCAGAGTGAACTTGACGGCTAGAAATGTATTCCAAGCTATATATCTCTATTCACTGACCTATTGTAGATGAAGAGGAAATTTCAACTGCCGAGGTCAAGAAATTCAATTAGCATGCACAGACAAACCACCAATAAAATTACAGACAAAAATAGTCATTATATTTCATTTTACTAGAAAATGTAAAATATTGTATGGTTTAGTTTTTAAAACTTCATTTTAAAGGCAATTTATTACAATTTGAATGTTACAATCGCATTTTTTTAAAACAAGTGCTCTACCACAAGACGTTTTTGTTGATGTAAAATATACTTATGATTTTAGCCTTGTTTATATTTGAACAAAATCTAATTGTGTGAAAATTGTTTCTTCAGGTCTTGAAAATGTTACTTGTGAGGTTGACAAACCAGGAAGGCTCATAGTGGGTTCTCGATGTATGGCAAAGCGGGAAAACCTTGAAAAAAATGATGGGACTATTCGCTGATGTAACAAGTGATGGTTTATTTACAGTGTACAAGAGTGAAAACCAAAATAACCCAAAAACCCAGCAAAGTAACAAAATTCATTCATTCATTTTCATTTCGGCTTAGTCCCTTTATTAATCTGGGGTCACCACAGCGGAATGAACCGCCAACTTATCCAGCATATGTTTTACGCAGCGGATGCCCTTCCAGCTGCAACCCATCTCTGGGAAACATCCATACACACCCATTCACACTCATACACTACGGACAATTTAGCTTACCCAATTCACCTGTACCGCATGTCTTTGGACTTGTGGGGGAAACCGGAGCACCCGGAGGAAACCCACGCCAACACAGAACATGCAAACTCCACACAGAAACGCCAACTGGCGAGGCTCGAACCAGCGACCAGCGACCTTCTTGCTGTGAGGCGAACGTGCTACCCACTGCGCCACTGTGAGGCCCCAAAGTAACAAAATAAACAAAGTAATAAAAATAAAAGAACAAATAAACAGCAAACAAACAAACAATATATATATATATACAATCACACTATTATACACAGACAGGTCACGAATTGCTTACGGCACCACAGTAGCTCACTCGCTCAGGTTAACTGACCCCGACTATTAAAGGTGAAGCCCCGCCCCTTTGACATAAACCAACATATACTTATTAAAAGATAAGTATAAACATCTGTACATGTTCATAAGTTCACTGTTTAAAACACATTAGACACCAATGGATATTTCTAACTGCAATATGATACCTTTAAAATATCAATATTTGATTCCAATTTCACATAGATATATTTAAATATTAATATTTAAATTTCAATAATTAATACCTTAAAAATATCAATATTTAAAAATGGTATCAAATATTGATATTTTTAAAATATATCATGGTAAGTTTTTTTTTTATAATTATTTGAACTGAATTAGGGCCTCACAGTGGCGCAGTGGGTAGCACGTCCGCCTCACGGCAAGAAGGTCGCTGGTTCGAGCCTCGGATGGGTCAGTTGGCGTTTCTGTGTGGAGTTTGCATGTTCTCCCTGTGTTGGCGTGGGTTTCCTCCGGGTGCTCCGGTTTCCCCCACAAGTCCAAAGACATGCGGTACAGGTGAATTGGGTAGACTAAATTGTCCGTAGTGTATGAGTGTGAATGGGTGTGTATGGATGTTTCCCAGAGATGGGTTGCAGCTGGAAGGGCATCCGCTGCGTAAAACATATGCTGGATAAGTTGGCGATTCATTCCGCTGTGGCGACCCCAGATTAATAAAGGGACTAAGCCGAAATGAAAATGAATGAATGAATGAATGAACTGAATTAAAACAGATTGCAACTGCCTCTCCACAAAATGATGCAATGGTGCAAGAAAACTTGACAATTAAAGCTAAATGAATTCATAATATATGCAATAGAGCACTACAGTCATTATTATTTTGCAGGTTTCAGGGTTCAGGAAGTGACTAAATAAGCTCTCTGACCAACAAAAATGTACAAATCTCACAAATTTTTGTTTATTATGATCATTTAAAAAAAAATAAAGCCAAAACACAAATCAAAGGCAAAAAGATAGACATCAGCTATAAACAATCTACACTATGGTTAAATTAATTAAGCATCAGACAACTCTTTCACTCGTCACTGTAAAAAATGCTGGGTTCCACACAAGTCATTTGTGTTGGGACAACATGAAGGAGTTGTTAACTTATCAGTTTTTACAAATTTAAGTGGATTGAACATAAAACAATTAAGCTGTTCCAAACAAATCTCAAGAATTGTGTTGTTTCAGCTCATTTTAAATAAGTAGTTTGAACAAGCAGCAAAAAACATTTTCACTGAAAGGTTACCTATTCAACTTGATGATGTTAGTATCGCAGACGTAATCCTTTTTAACCATTTGTTAGCAACCGCCTTTCTCAAGAGAAGTGAAAACACTAAAACAAAACCAAATAAATAAATAATTAACAAAGATGTATATTGAAAGGTCAAAATATTTTGTTAACCACAAACCATTTCAGCCAATTATTCATTTCCTTCGGCTTAGTTCCTTTATTCATCAGGGGTCGCCACAGCGGAATGAACCGCCTACTTATCCAGCATATGTTTTACACAGCAGATGCCCTTCCAGCTGCAACCCAGTATTGGGAAACATCCATTCACACACATATACTACGGTCAATTTCGTTTATTCAATTCACCTACAGCGCATGTCTTTGGACTGTGGGGAAAACCGGAGCACCCAGAGGAAACCCACACGAACACGGTGAGAACATGCAAACTCCACACAGAAATGCTAACTGACCCAGCCAGGACTCAAACCAGTGACCTTCTTGCTGTGAGGCAACAGTGCTAACCACTGAGCCACCGTGTCGGCCCCATTTCAGCCATTTAACCAAAAAATACTGACAAAAAGGTAAACCGGAAGTGCTGAAATGCTAACACTTTTCACGATTTTTGCCTACAAATATACAATATATTCATTACAATATTAATTTAGGAGCTTGTGATGTCTGTTAAATGCTGACACGATTTAAACAATTTAGTATTTGCATTCATCAACTGAAATGTTCAAAAATAAGATGCCATGACTAAGATATATATTACCAAGATATTTTGTTCATAATATTAAAAAAGTGTAAATATTAATACCTCAAACCCACCAGAGGAAGATTACTTTATTTTACAGTGTTTTGTGGATTACTTGGGGTTTTTTTTCTTTCTCCAAAACTGATACATTATATCAATATGGCCATGGTGTGGTTCTGGGAGAAAGCAAAAAAGAAAAAACACTTTCATTATGGAGCCTGCCAGGACCGTAAAAATGCAGTGTTGCTCTAAGTAAAACATCTTATGCCATGAAGCGTCTCAAAAACGACCGCATATATAACTCCTGGGGTCAGCTTTAAAAGTTGTAGAAAATATCCCAAAAGAATTAAGTCATGAAACATTCTCAGTTCAGTCCTAAAGCTCCCCTTGTAAAGATAGGCAGGTAGTGCTTTAATATAAAATAAGAACTTTGCTTCTAGAAAAAAGGAATACAAATATTTTTCAAGTTCCAGCACAGGGAGAGGAGCCGGCTTTTTTCAGGGTGTAATTTATTGTATTTCATCAAGCGTGCAGAGGATTTGAGCTGTAAACTGCACTTTCCCTGCATTTATTTTCTATTTTACAGCCATTACAAACACATTTGTGTGATTTGTAATCTCTGCAGGCTGCCGTGAGGACGTTTCAACCGAACTTATTCTTGGTGCTCTTGGAAGATACTTGTGGGGCAAAGGTTAAATCAACAAGGCATCATTCCAACACATCTTGAGGAAAAACCGCACATCTGATTAAGTGAGCTACATCTCAGTAAGGAAGTCGTGATGAACTGAAAACCTGCAAAATAATCAATGATAATCTAAACGTGTGATATATGTAGTGGTTTTCATGCTGTTTTGCATACTTATCTGTTTTACATGTGATGTGAAATACAGGTGTTTGTGACTGTAAAATGTGTGCAAAGTTTAAAAGAATAAAGTGCACAATATATTGTCTTGCAAAATAAATAACTGATCCTGAACTGCCTGAAACAAGGTATTTCCTACCTATGTAAGTTTGTAACGAATTTACTTAATCCCTGTCTATGGTCTTTATATGGCTGTATGGTCATTATTCTATCACATAATGATGTACATCAAACTTGAGAAATCAGATCTTCATTTTTATAAGCACAAGTAACATTTCGATGACTAACACACAACACACATCCTCCTCTGTAGTACACAAACAACAAATACTTGGTTTGTGCCAGAATATATTGCTATGCGACAAAGTTATGTTGTGAATGAGTTTAGTAGTTTGCTGGGATGGATTAAATTTAATACTGTTGTAAATACTGTAAATAATTACTTAACTTCACATGTGTCATAAAGTCTCATGTATTCATTTATTTTGCCTTTATACTTTCTTGAGTGGTGACACGGTGGCTCAGTGGTTATCACTGTCGCCTCACAGCAAGAAGGTTGCTGGTTTGAGTCCCGGCTGGGTCAGTAAGGCATTTCTGTGTGGAGTTTGTATGTTCTCCCTGTGTTGGCGTGGATTTCCCCCACAATCCAAAGACATGCAGTATAGGTGAATGAAATAAACAAAATTTGCCATAGTGTGTGTGTGAATAAGTGTGTATAGATGTTTCCATAACATATGCTGGATAAGTTGGCGGTTCATTTCGTGTGGCGACCCCTGATGAATAAACTAAGCCGAAAAAAAATTGAATAATATAATTGGGGGGATATATTCTTTTGTAATATATTATGCATTGTATGAATGTAAATCTTTAAGAGACCTCTTAGACAAAATTAAGAAATATTTATATAATATGGGGTCTTTATTACTGCTGAAATAATGCATCCAGATGATCTAAGTCAGGCGAGGACATAAAAAAACTTTACATTTTCACTGTCACTCACCTTTTTAAAAATACCTCAAAAACCTACACCCAAAATCCCATTTTTGTTCATTCTCAGCCTGCTTGGACAGATATTTCTTCCAAATAGTGAATAAAGAAGCCAAACTATTCATCAATTTTACACTGTTGATCATTCACTTCATCCTGTAGCAACATAAACATGTCTTTTATAAACAGAATAACTGTTAATGTTTGAATTATATTTATATTTTGGATGCTATATATGTATATATAACTGTACATTTGCATTATTAGACATAATATTATATAATAGTTTGTTTAAAAAATGAACATTATTTTTTGTATGTATTCATTTATTAAAAACGTATTATTACTATCATTATTAGTAGTATTATTGTCACACTTAATTGTAAATACCTAAAGAGTAAACATAAAGGCAAATGCCTCATTGAAAAAAGGAGGAACTACAACTTACAGGCGCCAAACTGAGTCTCATGAATTTTCTCCATTCACTTCTCTACCAACACTGTGTATTAAAACACCTTCAACTTGTAAGTGTCAGCTCTATCCCATGCTGTATTATTACAAATGATCAATAAAAACACCAGTTTCATTAACTAACCCATGCTGACGCATCCGGCACTGATGCAACTCTTTTAAAGAAAGTTTTCTTGTGGTGCTGATGAAGTGCCGATATCCCCGCTCGGTCTAGGGCTTCTTTCAGACATAACTCAGCAACACAAATACATCTGAAATGAAGCAGCATTAAGAGGGCAATTTGGCAATTCATTTCAGATGGTGGAGCGACCGCAATTATTTGTTTTTTGGATGCTATCGAGAGCATACGTTTTAAAAAAGGATGTGTGAGGGCAAATGTTCCGCCCGTCTACGACTGATATATGTCCTGTGGATTTCCCTTACACTCATAATGCATAATGACAAGCATATGTCCTGCAGATCCTTCAAACTCTGCAAACACGCACACACACACAGAGGAATCGGTTTAAATTATAAAGAAACCACATGATCAAACACACTGACCCGCCGTCATAAGCGAACAGCGAAAACTTCCTGTAGGCTTCAAAAAGTACATTTGATAGCTCATACATTTTATTGACAATTTACTAAAGCTTCAACGCCAAATTTACCGAGGCCGTTTTGTAAATCATTTGAACATTTTACGGCCTGCATTAAGCATTTTTATATTATTTCTGATCTGGCCACTACAGTCGAATGATTTTGCCAAGCACTATAAAGAAAAGAAAGAAGCGAGCCAATGCTTGAGGATACAGCAGACACAATTGTACGTTTTAGTCAATTCTCATTTTTTACGCCATATATATAATGGATCCCTGAGAGTTTCCAGCAAATATTTGTTCTAGAAATCCATCTGCATGTACTCACCCACACCCAAAATGAATGACTGGTTCTTTGGGCCTTAATCTACATTTACACAACCGTACGGCCAAGAAAATGAGCTCACAGCAAAAGATGATATAAGCAGCCAGTTAGCTACTGCTAACATTACAAATGACCACAAGCAGCAAAGTGGGCCATGCAACGCTGATGGAGACGAAACGGTGTTGGAATCGCTCCATGATGAATGAACGGCAGAGGAAAACGTCCAGCTTCCATTTATGGTTCATTTCCGTTCAGATATGTTCAGGATGTCTGTATGCTTCTGGCTGCTACTGTTACAGAAAAAAGCAAGGCCATTCACTTTTACACACAAATATATACCATATATTTGATATATATTTGACCGTATATATTTGAGAAACGTTGTATTATGTGTGTAGTTTAGAAATAATTGACGCTTTAAGGACATGACAGTCAAGGTTGTACACTCATATACCGTATTCCTCAAAGTTTTGTATGAATCACCATTACACACTGTTATGCAATGAATATATTTCCAATTTAATGTGCAATGTAAAAAGTATTTTTCACGCCGCATGCTGGTGAATGTTGTAATGAAAGCATATGTGACCTGCTGCACTCTTGACTTTCTGCCTTGGTCAAACAGGAATCGGCAATGTCGCTGGGTAATCACCATTAATAAAAAATAATAGCTGCAAATTGCAAATTTCCTGCCAAGCTCGTCACCCCCTTGAGAAGTACTTGTGCCTGCAAATGTGTGATCTTCTCTGGTGAAGTCAGCAAAACGTGACACTTATTCATTGTCGGAGCTCATTTCACAATAAATCATTTTTTTTTATATTATGAAGCTGCCAATAATACATTTCTTTCTGTCTTTTATAAATGTAATAATTCATTGTAAATTTTATATATGATATATTATTTTTTATTTAATAAAAGACAGATTTTTTTATTTAATATTTTCTAATTCAAATGAACCATCATTTATTAAACCAAGAATTTGTGCACGTCTTTGTATTTTACTACACTAATAATTCTTAATTTATTGCATATGTTGTACATATAAGCAATGCGTATACATGGTTTAATTAAAAAGTCAAACATATTCAATTAAATTTGATTAAAAAAAATTAAACACTTAATTAAATTGTATTAAATATAAACTATATATTAAAATATTTACAGTTTATCTTTAAGATTTCAAATGTAATTGAATCAAATTGTATTAAACATACTTTATTATTAATTAATTATTATATTATTATATTAATAGTATTATATTATTATATAAATAAATATTTACACAACTTTTATAATTATTTTATACGAATTTATATAATAATTAAACCCTTAATCACTGTTTGCAATGCAATTAAAATATGCAGCATATTGAAATAATATTTTCTTAACATATACTAAACAAAATAATATTTTGTTTCTAATAAATTTCCAGGAGCATTTATTATAGATCAATATTTAGTGCATATTAATTATTATAAAAAAAATAAAATGACTAAAGCAAGGAACTGTGAAGCTGCAAATTAGTGAAGTGATTGCAACCTGGATGATGAGCAGATGTTTTAATATTTGGTTCTGGAGGCGGCACCTGGGGCACTTGTATGAAAGTTCCCACAATGAAGAGCAAGCGAAGAGGAGAATACTTTGACTTTAAAGGAGTCACTAAATTAGCAGTGAGCCATTGTTAGCAGGACCACAGGTTAGTCCCAGGGCTCCAGTTATGAGGGGCGGAGGTGGATTTTACAAGCCCAGGCTGAAGAGCCGCAGTGGGACTTGCCCTCACCAGCTGCCTGCTTTACAAGGCAAACTTCAAAGATAAAGCCTTGACTTTCCCCCCGCAGGCCCTGCCACACCACCAACTACACACACACAGTGTGAGTAAAGCAACATGTCTCACGCTTCACTTCTAATGACTTATTCTGAGTGACACACTCCAGTATGAGAGAAAATGCCTGTTCACTAATAGGAAAAACCCTGTCACAAATGATGATGAAGACCCCAAATATGATGATTCCATTCCTCTTTTATGTCTTTGAATAAAACTTTTGATTGAATTTTAGAACATAGGAAACACTGAACAAAATTATTCTAATAACACTGTGCAAAACTATTATTAAAATATTAACTGGAAAAACATCGACCTTTAGTGTATCTTTTTTCCCCACTCACTAAATCAGTTGGAAAACATGCATAAACCTAACAAGTAACACTTAAACCAACTCAAATTTATTATGTATTATATATATTTATTATATTTATTATTTATTTATATGTACAGTGACAAAATAAAATCAACAAGTTAATAGAGCAAACTTACATAAAAAGTACATTAAAGTAAAACACTTTTCCTCTCAAGTTCTAATACACAATATTATGATATTGTATTTGTTCTTAAAAGATTTTACCACATTACATTGTTATATTATACTATAAATGTAGTGCTTTTACAATAAATATTGTTTATAAGGGGACCCTATACGCAAAAATCACTTTTATAATGGGTTTAAACACAGTTGTGTGGCAAAAGTGTGGAAATATAGCCAGCCTCTAATGGCAAAAATTAATCTTTTATATTTTTTATAATCACACTTTATAAACAGTCTGCAGAAACACTTTGATTGACATCCTTCTTACTGTACCTGTCATCAGAGGGGGAATGCCCCACCTATTATTTACAATCTCTGCCTTATTAGCATAAACAGCCCTGAGTGAGAAGCAACAGTCCGCCATTATAATTTTTAATCTGCCGCTATGGTGACACATAGGCATGTAAAGCTACACCCTGAAAATATTTAAATTTAAAGTGACAGTCACCAAAACCGCATGATTTGGATCAAAGCCTAAAAGGGGCAGTTCATCTGTGTTAATTTTCTCTTCATTGTTCCATACATTTTATTCTCAAATTATAATAAACAATATCATTTATGCTTATATATATATATATATATATATATATATATATATAAACAGTGATATATATATATATATATATATATATATATATATATTTATAAATATA
>CAIGQW010053747.1:12775910-12822011 GCA_903798125.1 Danio choprae
TATAGCCAATTTTAGCCTTTTTGCCAGAAAGTCCGAATTTTTTCATAGGTGAACAGAGACATATTTACAGTTGTTTGTTGTACAAATGTGTTATTAGAGCTTCATATGATTATAGTTAAACCACTGAAGTCACATAAAAGGTTGTAACAATGTTTTGGTTCCTTTTCTGGAAAATATCTTAATTTGTGTTCCAATGATGAATGAAGGTCTCAAAAGATTGGAACGAAATGAGGGTGAGCAATAACAACAGAATTCTGATTGAACCAAACCTTTAACATGTTTTTAGTAGCAGTTCATTACTAGTTAATAGAACATTTATAAATTTATTTATAAGAACTTTTATTTATTTATAGATACGTTTATAAATTAAACAAATAAAAACAAATGAACACACATCTACTGTATTTATAGCAAATCCAGAGAACCAACAATAACTGTGGTCTTGTAAG
Source organism: Danio choprae (assembly GCA_903798125.1). Lineage (NCBI taxonomy): Eukaryota > Metazoa > Chordata > Actinopteri > Cypriniformes > Danionidae > Danio > Danio choprae. The sequence continues at coordinate 12,776,360 of CAIGQW010053747.1, forward strand.
TTTTTCCAGAGCTGTAATTAACTTTCACACAGACCTCAGAATGTATAATTGAAAAGATCGTAATGGTAAACGTAAGTGCATTAACATCCTGTAAGGTCTCAAAATATTTGGCACCGTTTGACAAGAATGCCAAGTGAAAATGTCAGTGTGCCCATGAATGATATAAAGCTTTTCAAACAACCAATCTACCAATCACCTCCACTCAGCCATTATGAGCATAACCATGTCTGCTTACAGTGAAAACTCGCCTCAGCCCAGGGCACTTCCTGATTAATCAGCACTAGAGCTGCTAGTGGACATTCTCCATGCGCAAGAACCAATTTTATAAATGATGAAAAAATTATATTATGTTGTATATAAATGTTGCATAATTCTGAGATATTACTGTGCAATCATTTGTCAGGCCTTCTGTGACTGCAGTGCCAAAGGCAAAAACTATCTGGGCTGACGTCCACATGACCGGATTGATTCATGAGCATCTGGCCCAGACGATTCATGTTTTTGACAAAGAGTGAGAAGCCCTTAAAAAAAGACGTGAAGTTAATGGATTGAATTGAAACCTCAGTGAGAAAGAAATGTAATACACTGAAAAAAACTAACCAATCTATCACATAGATTAATCTTCAGTGGAACCTTTTCAGGGTAAAAAAAAAATCCTCATGTGGAGTGAAAGAGACAGAAGGAGAAAGACTGAGAGGGTTTTCTTCCTTCCCTCCCTCTTGCTCACTGGATTTCACATCTACGGTGGACCCCAGCCACACCCCCTGACTATAAATCCAAGGCATAAGGAAACGCTCAGCCGAAATCACACGTGGAACTGAAGGAGCTGGAGCTCACAAACTCATTCAAGCACACAGACTCTGGGAGGTGGCTTGGCAAAAACAAAAAAATGACAGTGGGGAAAAGAGCATTTCTTATGAATGAGTGAGTCAAGCATTGCTGGATTGGTTGGATCCCTAAAGCAGGACTGGTTGCAGGAGCTTGTCATTCTGATGCTTGGGTGTGCGATTAGAAACAGGGATACCGTTCATGTTTGTCTAGACTAGAAGGATTCTGCACTTGGTGTAAAGTCGAAACGTAAGCTTCTGTACTGAGCATGTCTTTTGCGATGGTGCGCCCAACCCCAGGTCATTTCTTGTGCTCTGAGATCAACATGCACTCTGAAGATGACGACAACGGCAGCGAGGGATCTGGATCCGACGACAAGTCTTTCCATACGTCCGGCCATGGCTATGGTTCCTTTAAATTGGGTGTTCGCAAAAAGAGGTACAGCTGCCGACCGGTAGCAATTCCCACCGAGCTTTGTTCTCCGGTCACCGAGGTACGACAGCGAAACACCGCAAATGCCAGAGAGCGAGAACGAACGAACAGTGTGAACACAGCGTTCACTGCGCTGAGGACGCTGATACCTACAGAGCCGGCTGACAGGAAGCTCTCCAAGATCGAGACCCTGCGTTTGGCCTCCAGCTACATCTCGCACCTTGGGAACGTCCTGCTGGTTGGAGAGGAGTGTGGAGACGGTCAGCCCTGCCTCAGGAGCTCTGGGTCCTTGTTTCATCACCACCACAGCGTCCCCAAGAGCTCCACACCCAGCCCAGACTCTGAAAACTCACAGCCCAGACAGATCTGCACCTTCTGCCTCAGTAACCAGAGACGGCTGGTGAGTGGCTTAATAAAACATAGCTGTCAAAACATATTGTGCTATTAGAGGTCAGATCTGAGCCACATTCATAAATTTGTCAAAATGTGGAATCCTTGGCATTAAATAAATAGTAAATTATTTACACTCATTTGAAAGAGCAAAAGTTAAAGGTCAGCGTCAGAATATTATCAGAGATTTTTTTAACCCAAAATGACAATTTTGCCATGTTTTCACACTTGCGATTGCAAACATATATGACTTTTCAGATACTTTGAAGTATATTTCTGCTTTTTATATTTAAAGCCAGTGATGTCCAAATCAAAAATGTTAAGGTATAAACTAAATAATAATGAAATATAAAACACTTTTTCAAAAATGAATGACTACATAGCCCAACTTAAAATATTGCTAAATAAAAAGCAAAATGTTAACATTGTACTTTCAAGTTTACAACTTTCTCACCAAGCTGTTTTTCACATTTCTACCTGAATCCAAATGATGAGAAGGTATAACCATAAATGTATTTTGCAACCATGAAATAAATAGAGCATGCTATTAAAACAATAGACTATTTATTTTGTCCATACGATATAGATTGTCATATTGCACAGTCCTAACTAGACCTCTTTGACTTTTATTGAGTTTAGGAAGCATTCTTTCAAAATATCACCTCTATCATATGTTTGGGAAAAAAATGATGATAGTAAACTTTAGAGTGCCATTTATCAATGTTATAATTCCTGATACAATGAAATGTTCTAAGTGTGCAACTGACAGATGAGCAGAAATGTACGCAGAGCTTTTTTTGAGCTACATTAGCATAATTTCTTGATGTCATCAGATCATCAATATGGATCATTTTGGCACCGAATCTTGGCGAAACCACTAATATGCTTGGTCTGACTTCAACCACATTAATTAACATCTACCGCATTCGGAACAAAAGTGTTTACATGACCCTCTGTGATGAAAACAAACGACTCATTTGGCTCTAGACAAAAAGTCTCATATAGAGGTATACAAAATGTGCACAGGCTGCTACAGTATGTGTCTGCAGTATTTGTGCAGCACACTAGAAACATCTGGTCTTTCCCCCTGACAACCCCAATGTCTTCCTGTGCAGTTCACGTGTGTCCTGAGTTTCACCAAAGCCTTCAACACCCTCATCATCATTACGAGGACTAATCCTGAACAGACCCTTTAAACACCACAGTTTAATAAAAACACTCCAGATTCATCCTTTCATCTAGTATTTCATATGCTATTACTGAAATAATATAGGCACGTTTGATGGGCTACGGAGAATGATTTATTTATTAATCTAAATTTCATTGGCTGCAAACAATTAATGAGCTGATGAACTCAAACTTGAGATTTGTCAGTTTCTAACATCAAACATTTAAGTCTTTGTTTTATCAGCTGAAATCCCTTATTTTTATGCAGGGTTATGAGTTAAATGTTAGGTTCATTTTTTGGTAACACTTTAGTTTAAGGACCAATTCTCACTATCAACTAGTGGCTTATTATTGAGATATTGGCTGTTTATTAGAACTTGTAAAGATCTTATTCTACATCTCTCATATCCTACCAATACCTAAACCTAACTTCTACCTTAATAACTATTAATAAGAAGCCAATTAGGAGTTTGAGGCAAAAGTCATAATTAATGTTTTGGTTTGTTATGACAATTTTACCTTAATGGGAGAGTACAAATTTGAATTCTGTAATCATTTTCGCACCCTATAACTTTTCCATACCAGATTAAGCTTTTTGCTCTGTTGAACATCAAAGTCAATGATTAGAGGTTTTGAGCATTCTTCAAAATATCTTCTTTTGTGTTCATCAGAAGAAAAACTGGTATGGAAAAAGTAAAAGATGAGTAAATGACAGATGACAGAAAGTTGGGCAAACTACCCTTTAAAATACAGTGTGACCAAAAAAAATCTTACAATGTTCACTCAGAAATTGAAATCCCAATAGCATATTGCAAAAAAGTTGTAGAATGCTACTCACATGAAAAATAACAACTATAATCATTTATTAAATAATCAAAAACAGCTGTAAGCCACTGTTTCTAATATGCATTATTCTCCTCATTCACACAGAATTCAGCACCAAGCAAGACACAAGCATCCTATAATAAGTGGCAGTGATACATCTTAATACAAAATAATGGCGCACATTCAAAGCTAGTGCTTGGTCAAAAAATAAATAAAATAAAATGTAAAAAAAATATTATATTGGCATTGACAAACCTTTCTCCTCAAGATAAAATTTGACCTCTGATCTTAAACCACATCTGTAAAAATGTCTTTGTATTTTTGTTTGAATTAAATCTAAGTTTATTTTTCATTTTTATCAGTAAATGTCTGAGGTCTTCTTGCTGATTACTGGCTAATTGCTCAGTTTACTCATTGCCCTTATGCAATTTCAGATGGATGGTGACTGTATTACTACGTTATCAATATAAAGTCAGTTATGTATATTGCCTACACTGTAAAAAAAATATCCGTAAATTAGCAGTTTTCTGTATTTTGTGATTCACGTTTTTATTTTATATTTTCCCCCTTTTATTTATGCTTTGGAATTGCATTATGGGACCTTGATCTTTCTTGTAACCTTAAAAAAAAAGGTCAAAAAAGTGACTTTTGATAACACTTTTAATAATTTAAAGTGATATATTGTCTGGGTTGTTGTTGTATATTGCGATACAAAAATCTTGTAATAAACTGATAGTATATTTTCTGTTATTTTATAGACTTATTTCTCTATATATTATTTCTTATACGTTATGTTATTTCAAACTACTAAAATGTGAATAAAAGTCACATTGTTGAACTGTAAAGTTTCATTTTCAACATCAAAAGTCGACAAAGCAGAGATCAAGGTCCCATAATGCAATTCACAACCGTAAATAAATGGAAAACACCACACACACACAGCACCTATATTGCCTAATATGTACCAGGTGGATGTGTGACCTGTGCCCAAAGATGACGTTACGGTCAGACCCCCAACACTCTGAGGTGATCAGATTCCTTAAACCAGATCTATCATTTAGATGGTCCTGATTACAGTCCAGACGTCTGAATAAATCTGACCTGCGGGTAACGACGGTCAGAGTGCAACTGCTCATCAGTGTCCTAATGTGTTTAAAAACCTAACGAGATAATTGTTTTTATGTGTCTATGAAACGAATGGAGGTACAAGATGTATAAAGACCCTTTAACCTACAGACTAGTCATTCCATGATCACTTTGTTTCTTTTCTTTCAGAACAAAGACAGAGAAAGGAAAACTGTGCTAAGAAGTTAATGAAGAGAGCAACACATCTGTCTAAAGAAGATGATCTTAACGAACTGCACATTCAGTGTAAATTTGCTGTAAATAAGCTGTTGAACTGAACGTAACACTGCTCATCCACTGCATAACTTTCCCTGTGAATGGCATTGTAATGGACAGCTACACTGCCTTTATGCATTTCCATATTAAGAAGCCAAAATCTGTTTGAATTCTACATAACCTCAATAGTGTTTTGTTTTATATGAAGGCGAATGACCTTTTTTAAAAAGTGATAGGGGCAAAAAAAAACTTGATTAATGTTATGAGGATTATTTGTAAAAGACAATCTTGCTGCAATAGCTACATTTCATTCATTCATTCATTCATTTTCTTTTCGGCTTAGTCCCTTTATTAATCTCGGGTCGCCACAGTGGAATGAACCACCAACTTATCCAGCATATGTTTTATGCAGCGGATGCCCTTCCAACCGCAACCCATCACTGGGAAACATCCATACACACTCATTCACACAAATACACTACGGATAATTTAGCTTACCCAATTCACTATAGCGCATGTCTTTGGACTGTGGGGAAAACTGAAGCACCCGGAGGAAACCCACGCGAACACAGGGAGAACATGCAAATGCCACACAAAAATGCCAACTGACCTAGCCGAGCCTCCAACCAGCGACCTTCTTGCTGTGAGGCGATTGTACTACCCACTACGCCACCGCGTCACCTAGCTACATTTCGCCAGCACAAAACCTTTTTTGTGTTTTTGTGATACTGCAAAAAGGTAAACTTTACAAAAAACTTACTTCAACTTGATACAGTTGTTATAACTTAATTTATAACAATTTCAGTGTAATAAATTGTTTAGGTATAACAAGGTGAAGTATATTTGTTTAAGTTGTTCCAATGGGGGGTTTTTTATTGTATGATGTACCAATTCTTATGACCTACACTGAACTTTACCTGCATATAGATATAGGGGAAAATAACAAGAGAGAATTTGTTTTCGTTACTTTAGACAAGATAATGCTCTAAATTAAATTAAACACATAACTATCAATTGTAAATTCAAACAAACTAAGAACTTTCTAGTCTGGTCTCTTATTTTTTCCATAGCTATATATTGATGTGAGAAAAGGCGAAGATTTTCTTTTCAGATTGCATTACTATAGTACAAGCAAACATCACTGTCAATGTTTTTTTTACTGTAACATAATTATTGTTGTTCTTATTTATTTATGCAAAATAAAAAAAATTACACATTGTTTAAACCAAAGTATCTATATAACAGGTTTGTATAATCTACTTCTGCAACTGAGAGTGAGACTGAAAGATGAATAAGGAAATGAGGCAGTAGTAAATTTCAGTCTAGATGAGATCTGCAGGTAGATCTCAGAGACTGTCCTCTACTTTACCTCTAACCACACAAACAGGCAGTGCGATACTCAAAAAGTCATCTTTTCCAAAGGTCTTATATGAATGTCTGTCCTTGGTCATTAGCATTACCTTGTTTTGAAGTTCTAAAACTAACAAATAGCAAAATACTAGCAAATTGAGTAAGCACACACACACACACACACACACACACACACACACACACACACACACACAAATTCTCACAACACATGTGCAAAAATAGAAACACAACAGACTAAGAAAACATGTTCTCTTCATCAATTTGGCAACACACATGCATGCAAATTCGCACAACACATGCAAACAAAGAAACGAGCTGCAAATAGCACAGACCACAATGTGTGTTCCAGCTGAACTGTCTGCTTCCTGTTTAGAGTCAGCCGTTCATTTAATGTTAATTGTGCAATTCGTCAGATTACTAGGGTTAAAATACAGCAAGGAACCATATAACAAATATTAATAAAACATTTTTAAAAATCACCTCTCGACAGCACTGGTTACTCTAAACAGGAAGCAGGCAGGTTCATTTGACACATTTCTGTTGTAGTCTGCGCTATTTGTATGTGTTGTAAAACTTTGCATGTGTGTGTTGTCAATTTAAAAAACATGTTTTCTCAATTTGTTAGTGTGGTTAATTTGAGCACTCTCAGCCACTGTATTTAACCCTACAATGGCTAACTTGCCATCAAAAAATAAACAATAAATAGACCCCATATAATCTACTGAATTTTATAAACAAACTAATTGCTTAACCAACAGGCTACTCGACATTTTTTTGCCATTTTTTCTACTGATAAATCACAGTTTTAACCATATTGGCTTTGAAACACATATTAATTAAACTGGCAACGTTGTGAAGCTCAACCTATGGCTATGATGGGTCTGTCAATAGGAAGAGTTACACACAAAAAGTATAACAATAGTAACTGAGTAATCTTATCAAACCGATCCATACAAACCAAATATTCAAACCCAGCAATTGTAGCTTACATTAGTTTAATTCTCAAGGCATTATTCCCCAGAACTGTTTGATAAATGTGAGGGGAAAATATGTTAGTGAACAAAGTCAGCATATTATAATGATTTCTGAATCATGATAAGACACTAAAGGCTGGATTAAGGACTGCCATCACAGGAATAAAATGCATTAAAATATATTACATGCATTAGACATTTGTACTTTTTTTATCTAATTTGGTACAGATGTGTTCTGAGAGAAATCTTACTTATATTAAACATTTTCATAAAAGGACTATAACTATTATGATAACAATAAAGACATATAGTTCTAAAAATACTACAATCCTAAAGAAAGAAGAACATCAGTCCACATCACATCTATAACAGTAACAGCACTGAAAAACTATATTTTTAAAAACATATTCAGAATATTTTTTTCAGCTAATAAAGAATAAAACCACTGGCAGCGAAGGTCAATCAGAATGTATGGCTCTTTAGAGAGTTTGTCCATTTAAAGCAGGGCTCACCCATCTCGGTCCTGGAGGGCCAGTGTCCCTGCAGGGTTTAGCAACAACTTGCCTCAACACACCTGCCTGGGTGTTTCAAGTATACCTAGTAAGACCTTGATTAGTTTGTTCAGGTGTGTTTGATTAGGGTTGGAGCTAAAATCTGCAGGACACCGGCCCTCCAGGAACAAGTTTGGTGAACCCTGATTTAAAGCATCAGACAACAAAACCACAGTGCATATGATTGTAATAATACAATGTGTACTACACATAAAAATGATAAGTGATTTAATTTAAAGCCAATAAAAAATATATATTTTCGGTAGTGTTGACTAACACTATCCTAAGACCATATTTTGCATTGTTCTCGGTCTCGCCTCTGTAAACTCTCAGTAAAGTCTCCCACACTCAGTGGATCCCTGCATTCAGCTCAGCCATATTTCGCTCAATAGAAAGTCTGTGAACTGAAACTGGTCTAGTGCTCTCAGATCATTTACCTCAGTCCTTCCTTCTCCATCTGCTTCTGTTATCCAACATCAACAGCGTTTCATCATCCCTTGTGGCTGGAGACGCCACTGTAGAGACCAGTCTCCATGCCAACACAACTGGTCCACTAATACAGTTTATGCATTGAAATCAGTCCAATATTCATACAGTTCAACTTAAGTTAAGGGATCGAGAGCTGAATGGCACAAATATGGGAGCCACCGGTTTTAAAATCCCTTCATAACTAAAGAAAATCACTATGTGTGAAACGTTTACATTTTGTTTAGTGTGATTAAAAATTAACTCTAGTGCAATTGCTGTGCAAGTGTGGTTCATTTAAAGGGATAGTTCACCCAAAAGTGAAAATTTGTTCACTATTTACTCTCCCTCAAGTGTTTCCAAAACTTTCTGTCAAAGACAAAAAAGATATTTTGAAGAAAGTTGAAAAGCATTGACTTCCATAGTAGGAAATATTATGGAAATATTATGGAAGTCAATGGTTACAGGTCTCACTTCAGACAATCTCTGGTGTTGTTCAGTGGAACATAGGACATCCAAACAAATACGCATAGATGCATTAATTCTGTCATTTCCCATTCTCCACTTGTTCCAAACCTTGTTAAAAAAAAAAGATAGTTTCTTTCTTCCGTTGAACACAAAGGGTTGGGGGGAAAAATAGCCATTGACTTCCATAGTATGTTTGTTCCTCTTATGGATGTCAATGGCTTTTTCCCCAACATTCATTAGAATATCTTGTAACACTGGAGTGTGAGTGAAGGGTGAGTAAATGTCATTTCTGGGTGAATTACCCTTTAATGCATAAGAATATGGTTTGACAGGTTTCACAAAACTGCATTTCTGTAGATCACATGTAGATGATAACATTCATTTTCAAATATTTGCATTTTCCGGATACCATAATCCTGCTGCCATATAAATAATAGCAAAAAATGCTTATAAAAATTCAAAATGTTAAATTAAAACCATCAAAATGTTAATTTTTTTTCAGTTTATTTTGAGAAATTATAAATATCATATGTCCTGTGTTTGTTTAACTCTTAACAAATTGTTAAATTGAATTTTCAGGATTTCAATTGGCATGATTTGCTTTTTTGATAACTAAAATGTATTGAAATAATAAAAATAACTGAAAAAAGGAAAAACAGAAAAATAAAAACAGAATAAATTAAACAATTGAAAGAAAAACAAAATGGACTAATAAATAAATGGCTTTCAAACGGTCTAAGATTCCAAGACAACAAATGAAACTTCAAAATTACTACAAATTAATACCCTGAATGAAATGCATTGCTTTAGATAAAAGTCTTCTAATTGTATTGTAAAAGTACAGAACACTGACCTTTATGCTGGATGGTGGGTGTTGATAAAAAACAGTCAGATCTGCAATTAAAGACATCAGAAAAGTATTAGAAATGTTCCACTTATGATGACGAACTCCAGCAAAACTTAACCAAACTTGTGTGACCTAAAACTGATCTAAATGACTTCATTCTAAGCACAGAAAAAATCCATGAAAAAGCCCAAAGTGGAATAATGCATGCCACAAATATGCTAACCAGCCGCACCTGCACACCGAAGAGGGAAAGGGTATGAAAATCCTCAACTCATTCCTTTGCTAATGGCTTTGGATTCACAATGTTTTATGCGGTCCAAATAAAAAAATCCAGTTAAATCCTGTGAAACTTCTCAATATGTGTCAGTCAAAATACTCTGTCTGTTCGGTATTTATTAGAGTTATTGGATTTCAAATGGATCTGAAGTGCATAAAGATGTTATTTTCTTCGATTCTGCTGTCTTTTTTGAACTAGATGTGTTTGTTTTCTGTCAGAGAGTTCGGTATCTGCTCATATCTCAGGCTTCTGCTAAAGCTTGCACGGATTCAGCAGGGAGTCTTGTGAATACCACAGGACGGGAAACAGTAAAGCAACGATGGAATGACAGGTGTCCAAAAAACCTGGCTGGCCCATACCAGCAACACACACACGCACACGCACGCACGCACACGCACACACACACACACACACACACACACACACACACACACACGTACACGCACACGCACACACACACACCTGTGGCAGAAAAAAAATCCTTTTCTGTGACTTGAGTTTCGGCTAGCTCCCTCTGTGTCAACATTTTTGCGGTCTGAAAACATGATCCTGTCCACTTATAGCTGTTTTAAACTAATTATTTCCTGCTGGAGAAGCTAATATTGAGCTATTATTGAAAAGGGCCTGCTAATTTGCTCTCTCTTAATGCTGGGTTATACACAGACACAGACACACACACAGACACACACACACACACACACACACACACACACACACACACACACACACACACACACACACACAGTAGAGCGTGACTAATATAGCAAGATTTTATCTGTCTTGGCTTCTTTAAATGAGGGCTGAAGTAGCAATATAACTGTTTCCATGTTTTGAGAAATATGGACACGTGTCCTAACATTTGACAATTCTACTTCAAAGTAACAAAACAAAGTCTCAATGTCACTGTGTTAAATATAAAAGTAAAGTAAAAAGCATAAAGTAACCATCAAATAATTTTGAGTATGAAAATCCCTCTGAATTCAGTATTTTGGTGACAGCTTACAATAAGCTCTCATTTGTTAGCATTAGCTTATGTATTAGATGCAAGATGTGTTTTACAGCATTTATTAATCTTAATGTTGATTTAAAAAAAAACAATATTGTTCATGTTACTACAAGGACTGCAGAAAATCTGGCTTTTTCATCACAGGAATAAAATGCCTTAAAATATATTACATACATTAGATATTTGTACTGTATTTTTTTATCAATTTTTTTATTTAATTGGTACAGACCTGTTCTGAGAAAAAGCTCACTTTCATACAAGGAATATAACTAAAATGATAACAATAAAGACTAAAAATACTAAAATCCTAAAGAAAGAAGAACATCAGTCAACATCACAACTAACAATAACAGCACTGACAGTGCATTAATAAATCATAATATAGATTACTGAATTGGCTAATGTAGATAATAATATCAACAAAAGACACCTTATTTAACACTATTTTGTTTCCTTTTTGTCCCACATATTTGGTGTGGTGTGTTTTTGTTGTCTTCCTTTTATATACTGTATACATTATTAACATAAAATCTATAGACATTTGATAATTAAAGGAATTGTTCAATTAAAAAAAATTGATAACAAGAATAATTGACATATTATGAAATATTTGTGTTTTTCACAATATTACATTTTGTGCTTGAAATAAATGTAGCTTTGGTAAACATAAGAGATATGAAAAATTCTCATAGACTTTTGAACAAGTTTTTTTCTTCTAAAATAATTCATTCTTTTAATGAAACCATTCATTTCTGACAATACTTTTTATCAATGTTATTTCTTTATTAAATGTACTTTCTTCATTTATTGTATTTCTCCTTTACACATAACACAGTTTTAAATTTCAAGTCTTATCAAATTAATTATTTTCTCTTTTTTAATTTAAATACAACAAACTTTTTTGCTATTAGTGCTTAAACTATGAACCATAAAGAACCTTAACGTGAAGTATCCGAGAGCTGAACTCTCTAATCTTAAATTCCAGTGCAACTCCCTCAAGTTTTAGCGCACACCTCAGTCTTGACCTCTGACTCCTGATATCACAGTGAGGAAGAGGACAGTGATGCTGAAGGTCAGTGAGGACGGAGGGAGTTGGACTTTGCAGCTGCTCTTCTCTCCTCATTTGACTGGCCTTAGGAGAGTAAGTTCTACTTGGTTTTACAGCACTCCTAATCCATACACGCACTTTTATGCCCAAACATGTGTTCTCAAGACCATGGCTTTGATGCATCCTAAAGCCCCTTTTTCCTTCTCCACCGCCCGCCCCTCTTCATCCCATCCAAATCCTTGACTCAGAAATGCGAGTTAACAAGTTTTGATTGTAAAAGAAGCCTTGAGATCCTAAGGGCCAATCTGTCAGCTCCCTGTGGCTCACCACAAAGCCATTGGCTTCATAACTGAAAAAAAAAGAGATTGAGGAAGAGAAAGATGGAGCGAGAGAAAAGGTGGTAAAACCCAGTCCCAGTAGCTCGAAAGTCAAGGCTCGGTGCTTTGTCCCGTTCAATTGGGCCTAGAGTTTAATACTGGAAAAATCTTCCTTTGCTGTCAATCAAACGCTTTAATAAAAACAAAGTATAACATTGCGGTCTTGCTCACTCTCTCTCTGCCCCTGGGAGAGTGGAAATGTGAGGGGTGCCTGCGGAACTGTGAAAATCCCTCCTTTTATTGCCATCAGCCTGCAATGGAAAATTGGGTTTGCGGAGGAGCCCATCTGTTGGACATTAAGCAGCCACCTGGAGCTTTAGCCAATCATGAAATTAAACATGAGTATTAAAGAAAAATGAAAAATCTCCACTCCCAGACATTTGGGTCGCCCACGTTTGCCGCATTTAATCAAATTTCCGACAAGAAGCAAAGGCTTAGTTCACAGGGTGTCACCCACAACCCCACCTGTTAAACCATCACTGTTTTTCCTGGTTTTAAAGAACAAATAAAAGCTGCATTTTTGAATATTAGCCTAAATAGCGTTCAGGAAGAGTTTATAAGGAACTGTGCACAAAACAAATATTTTCTTTCTCAGTATTTTGCTTTTTAGTGAGAGTAGCATTAATCACAACATGCTAAATTAAAGAGAAAAGCCAGATTTACATCACTGGATTTTGCCTTGCCATAGTCTTTCCCAAACTTGTTGATGTTTTAAACAAGAAAAAAAAAGACAAAAAATTACTTAAATTCGGTTTGAATGAAGCTACGATGTAATCTCTAAAAAGTATTTTGTCATTTCAGTGCTAACTTTTAAACTTTTAAGAAGCTATGCAAAAAGAAAAGAAAATATTATTTACTTTTTTTTAAAGTGTGAACAGCTTGTAACAAATTGAAATAAATAAACTACATAACCTTACCAGACTTCCTAGGTTGTAAACTCATTTTTGTGTGAAGGACTCTGAACATTCAGTAGAATGTGACATCTACAGATGCTCCTGAAATGAAACAAACAAAACGTTTAATGAAATTCATTCATTCATTTCCCCTTATTTATAAGACGTCGCCACAGCAGAATGAACCGCCAACTATTCCATCATATGTTTTACTCAGTGAAACACCCATAAACTCATTCACACACACACACACACACACACACACACACACACACACACACACACAATGATTACTTTAGTTTATTCAATTCACTTATAGTGCATGTCTATGGACTTGTGGAGCACCCGGAGAAATCCAACGTAAATGCAAACTCCACAAAGAAAAGCCAACTGGCCCAGCCGGGACTCGAACCAGCGACCTTCTTGCTGTGAGGCAACAGTGCTAACCATTGAGCCACCATGCGGTCTGGTTTAATGAAATTTGTGCGTTCAAAAGTTTAAGACTATACCGAATGGAATAATATGTATTTTGTACTATATGTCAATGTGTCAAGCAAAGAAATTGATTATTTTAAACTATTAATATCTAAAATCTACAGTCAAGACATAGAAAAAATAAAAATGCTTTTTTAAAGAGAACAGTTAGGGTTAATTGTAGAAGCAGATCATGCAGTAATGCTTATAGACGCAGTCTTTACAGACAACCATAAAATTTTGTTCTTGGCTTAGATGCACTCTGAGAACAGAAACACTATTAATAACATTTAAGCACATAACTAAGTGTAAATTTTCTTCAAAAAACAATTTTTAAGACAGCTCTTTCACCAAGTGTACATCAAAACGCTGCACTAAATATCCACAGAAGCAACACTGTGAGCCTGACTCTTGACAGTATTCATAATTTTCTCGCAAATTGTAGTATATTTTGTTGTATAACAGCCTTGTTGAGTCATTGATTTGGAATTTTGTTTGAAAAGATTAATTGCGTGCTTCTGCTTTAAACACTTTTGGCCTTGTGAAAACGCGTAAACTAAACTCCCTTTCGCATTCTCACTAATTTATTTCAAATTTCCCCAATTTTCCCCAAGTGTTTGTTCATATTCTGGAATGTAAACGACAATTTAACTACTTGTAGAATTAAATGCATTACTGCTTTGTCCATCTGATTATACAGTAAATAGACAATTGATTTTTTTTAAATAAAAAGCTTATGTTTTTACTCTGTAATGTTTATATTAAGGGCGGCACGGTGGCACAGTGGGTAGCGTTGTCGCCTCAAAGCAAGAAGGTCGCTGGTTCGAGCCCCAGCTGGGTCAGTTGGCATTTCTGTGTGGAGTTTGCATGTTCTCCCCGTGTTCGAGTGGGTTTCCTCTGGGGGCTTTGGTTTCCCCCACAAGTCCAAAGACATGCTATAGGTGAATTGGGTAAGCTAAATTGTCCGTAGTGTATGTGTGTATGTCCTGTCCTCCAGGTTGGGGGTTGAGCGTTGGGCGTTAAGAAACACCAATATGGTGCAGCTAAATATCAACTTTGATATAAACAGCCTGGGAGTAAGTAAGTAATGTTTATATTATGCAATTTTTATATTTCAAGATTAAAGGTAATTTACAAAATAGCAAAAACTAAAACCTGTGTGAAGCACACTTCAGAAATACACAATGTTTTTATAGAGATATGGAGTGATTTTAAGGAAGTATCTGGTGCAAATGTGCAAGTGTCTGTTTAAATGTCAGGTTTTCTACAGGTGGTTTGTCAAGCCAACTCACCTGTGTGAGGCACACCCAGAATTGCATAATGTTTTGGGGTTTTGTGTGGTGTAGTGGGGAGGAGAGGGGGTCCTGTGAATTTCACACAAGAAAAACAAATGTCTGTTAATAAAAATAAAGCTCTGGGACATTAAACTGAACAAGAAACACACAACTCCAATAAAACCCCACAGAAATGGACTAAAACATCCCTGAGGTGCTGAGCTCAGATGTTGGGCATGAAAATGAGCCAAACATAAAGATACACATCACATCATTCAAAGAGCTACTTTAAAGTACTGGTGAGGGATTCTGGAAGTTATTTCATATCATTCCCCACAACCCACAAGACCCCCTATATACCCCCTAGGCACACTCATTTTATCCATCATTTAATCTCTGATTTTACTCCGACAGGCCCTGAAATACATGTTTTTTGAGTGAAGGCTCTCTGAGAGGTGCTGGAATGGGATGAAATTGGTCTCTCTCCTCTCTTCTTTCTCCTCTTTCTCCCTCAGCATCTCCTTCCCATTCTCTGTTCCGCCTGGAAAAGCCATTGCAGAATAAAACCCCACTTCCTCCCGCAGAGGCTTCAGCCAGACACGGAGCGGTCACACATGTTCCCTCTCACTCCATAGACGGAAACAGCTCTCCATGGTGAACATACACACATATTTGATCACAGGGCTAATCTGGTGTGTGGTTCGGCGTTAGGTCTTCAGGACAAATTGCACTGGGGGGGCCGCAGGGGGTTTTGGACCCCAAGCCGGAAGATTTCAGGGGTTTGAAAGGAACCAGACTCATTGGCAGATGGTCAGCTATACAGCAGTCATCACGGAACAGGACCTCAAACGAGGCTTCAGACATTCTTACAAAATCTTGATTTGGTTTTGTCTGTAACAAAGCAAAATGTAATGGAGACTCTTATGAATGACCAATAAAGCCATCAGCTCTGTCACCATCGAGTCTTACTTACAGCATTTCACGTTTCAGCAGAGGCTCATTATTCTTGTTGGGTTTTTGAAAGTCTGGCAGAGACAACTCTTTTTGATGTAGTATATCTATAGTATATTTATCCATTCAAAGTGGTCACTGCGTGGTTTTGTAAGCATGGCCAACTGGCTGATCCCAAGACATGTATAAATTTATGTCATGAAACATATTCAACTTGTAGTTTCATGTTTACCAATGAAAAGTGGAATCAAGCAGACTCTTGGGTCGTCCAATAAAACCTGAGAGAATGTACACACATTCCGTATTCATACGAAATAAGGTATAAATCGATGTAATGCGACTAACGACCCTTGTTTTTCAAATATCAAACCAGCATTTTAATACACAATTTAATAAACAAGAAAGAAATCTCGAGTAACTTACATTTTAGACATAATGTTCACACTCCAATAGCTCTGACATCAAATATTATCAGGAGAATCACAGCAGAATCAACCCTAACGATAGTTTAGTGATATGTTTAGTATTCATTAATGGGCTAGTTATGAACGAGTCGTCTAAATGAACGGTTCAACTGATTCACGTGATTCACTTGTTGATCTCGCCACCTACTGACGTAACGACGTAATTATAAAATACAGAGATGCAAGAAAGCTGACACATTAGCCCTAGATAGTCACAAAAAGCTGGTTTCAGTTGACTAGGAATTAATATACTTAATTACTGCTGCCAAAAACACTTTTGCTAACGTCTGCTATATATATATATTAGCCTACATTAGCAACGTGTTTTTAAAAACTTGGCACAAGTGAGGTGAGGTGACATTCTTTTCCTCACAGAGAATATTAACAGGAAAGTTACAGTTAACTACATTCAACAGCAATATTACCAACATTTTAAATATTATATTTGTACAGAATATAAAGATAATATAAGGAACAAAACACAGTGAAGTCAAAATAGTTCTTGTCACAGATGCCAATGTAATACTAAAGTTATGTAAAAATAAATAAAAAACAATGTTACAAATTAGAATTATTTGTAGCGCAACCTTACTATTTGAAATGAATTGTTACAATTATTTCAATGGAAGTTCTCCAAACCAGTTGGGAAAGCGTGGCTATACTTTATGTAAACATATATAGGACTCCAGAATTGCAGGTACATTTCAAGCATTTTACATTAATTTTCCTGAATGATATACAATAACTAAATTATTTACAGCAAACTAAATCCATTATTAATGTATAATCCATTATTAATGAAAAACGTTTAAATATGATGAAGGGAACATTTAATTCTGTTACTATTAGTTTCGTTTTTTTTTTAGCTTATCCTATTGTTAAACCTTTTTAAATCACTTACAGAGTTGACAATAACAGAGTTGACATTTTCCACCAACTTGTGTTTTAGCTCAAGATGCTAACCTCAAATCAGATACCGCATGACATCGAATCGATTTGCATTATTGACATGTTTTTGATGTCGTTTTGACATCACGGTGCCAGCTGGGAAGTTTGCAGACAATAAAATCTACTAGCTCTCCAGCTTTAACTGTTCCAATATGGTGAACGGCTTACATGTAGAAACAGTTGCTAATGAAGCATCTGTGTATTACTATATTCCATCGTCATCATCATATCTGAATATACAGGGTGTATTTTCCAAAAGAAAATAATTAACCGATCTCATTTCTAGATGATGTCACTATGCAATGAAGGCAAAATCATCTTTGTTCACAGTAATTATTTTAAAGGGAGACATCAATAAGTCTGTGGCCTGTGGCAGAAAGATAAAGGGAATGTTAAGAAGTGAGGGACGAAAACCAAGAGGAAAAACGTGGACTTATTTGACTAATTTTGGAGAACTGGAAAAACTGATTTTGTCTGATGAGGGTTTAAATAGATCCCCACAATTTTCCTTTTTGTGTGTGTATTAAAACTGAAATATGAAACACAAACTATAATGTACTTATTTGATGTGTGGTTTATATATATATTCAACATCAAACCACACAGACAGCATGCAGGTCTGCGTATATCCGCCGTGGCCTGAGACCAGCTGGATGTGCTAATGGTGCTCAGTGAAGCACTTGGTTTTACAGGGCTCGGGTCCCAGGACAGAAATCCTCCATAAATGAGGAATCTGAGGAATGTAGAGCGCTGTGGTTGGTGTTCTTGGACAGAGCTGACAATGTTGGCCTATAAAAAAAAAGCCATGTCTTTTTTTAAAGGCTATTTTTGCTCTATAAAGAGATTGATTACTTGCAAATCGTCTTTAGTCCTAAATATACTGTATAACTTCACATTTAAAAGACCTGTGCAAAAATACATAATCATGGTCAGAATTATTGGCCTCCTTTGTAAATATGCCCAAAAAGGCTGCAAAAATAAATTTCTAAATTTAATAAAATTAATAAAATTCTAATAAAATTCATTCTCTTTTTGGCTTAGTGCCTTTGTAATAAGGGGTCGCCACAGCGGAATGAACCGCCAACTTATCCAGCATATGTTTTACGCAGCAGATGGCCTTCCAGCTGCAACCCATCACTGGGAAACATCTATACACACGTATACATAGACAATTTAGCTTACCCAATTCACCTATAGCATGTCTTTGGACTTGTGGGGGAAACCGGAGCACCCGGAGGAAACCCACAAGAACACGCAAACTCCAACTGACTCAGCCGAGGCTCGAACCAACAACCTTATTGCTGTGAGGCAATTGTGCTACCCACTGCGTCACCGTGAAGCCCTTGTATTGTTATGCTTTTATATTTTGTTTTTAAAATGCACAGCATTTAACCTTTCGTTGAAATAAAACAACTGATTATGAAATGTTCATATAAAAACATGACTATATGTGTGTGTGGTTAAATTATATTGATTAGGTATTACAATGTTGAGGTGGTTATTGAAGACATGCATTGTGTCCTCATAATTCAAACGGTTAAAAATCATATTTTTCACCTTCACACACTCTCAAATTAGTTTTCCTGTGAAGTTTGGGTTTAGGGGTAAGGCCATATAATATGCAGTTTTTACAGTATAAAATACATTATATGGAGAGTCCTCATAAACCACCAAGACCAACGTATGTTTGTGTGTGTGTATGTGTACAGAGCTGTACTTTTTTGTCCCAAAAGCACCATATAAGTGATAGATCTTTCTGGAGATTTGAAATGTCTCTACATTTAATGCATACAAGATGCGTAACAGGTCGACAACATTTTGTTTCGTGATGTCGTTGTGTTGGAAAGCTGAATCGGAAACTGCGAAGGTTGAAATAATTACCAAATAATTGAAATAAATGTCAAAAAGCGACAGATTTACATCACCGTACACTCTGCTGATGTCCGTTGTTTGTTTTATGTTGAACTGACAGGCTTTGAAGTGTCAGATCTGTTAGCCTTTGTCACCTTCCACACGTGGGAACTATTGTTGTAAAGCCCGAACGAGATGACAACATACAGTATGACTCCTAAAACTGGAGGATTTCCATGAGTACAAGATCTGCTCAACGTTGTTACAAGGTCTGCAATCGTTTTAAAAGGAAGCTAAAAGAATAGTTCATGTTCAATACAAGTTAAACTCAGTCGACAGTGATTGTGGCATAGTGTTAAACAGCACAAAAACAGTTTTAACACATCCCTCCTATTTATTTAGGACGAAGAAAGCTAAACTAAGGGAAGTGCAGCACTTATAAAGAAAGTGAATGGGTATATAAAGTCTATAAGTTTATGTTTAAAAAATAATTATATGGCTTACCTCTCTATTATTAAGATATTGGCTATTTATTTGTACATATAAAGTACATATTCTGCATCCCAATACCTAAACCCAACTACTACCTTGATAGCTATAAATAAGCAGAAAGCTAATTGAAAATTCATAGTAATTGTACCTTAAAATATAGTGTGACCTTTATTTTTTATTCTGTTGCATAATACTTGTGTATTATTTAAGCTGTGAATATTCTTTTTTTATATATATATATATATATATATATGGTTTTATATATATATGGTTGTTTTTAGGATTTAGGCATTACCATTTTAATAAGGAAACATACGAACAGTCATAATTGTTTCGCCTTGTAACTACAGCCGTCAGCATTTGAAGTTAATCAAAAAGGTTTTTCAAAATTGTCCTAAGACAAGAATGGGTCTTGTTCAATAGTTTTAGGACAACTTTGATGAATGGTGATGATCCACTTCAAATGTTGACTATTGAAAAAGTGGGTAATTTCATGTTTACTGATAGTAAATGAGCCACAGAAGACACATAATCACATCAATTTTAATTTACCAAAAATGTAAATAAATAGAGCCCATTCAGTTTAACAAATATACATTAAAATTTGTACCTCTACATATTAAACTACATAAAAACTAGTATTACTTCTTCCCTAGTCTAGTCTCTGGGAAACTATTTAATATATTAACTTTATTTTTTTACACATTTCAATGAATATCTTCAATAAATCATGGTAGAAATTTATAATTGTCTTTGCTCAGATAAAAATATTACACAGGACATATTTTAATGTACTGGTAAACCTATTTACAGCTCATTTGCACAGTTATTCGGTTATTCTGATCCTTTTTAGTTTTTGACCTATAAATGCCAAGTTTATTTTAATAAATGAAATGGAAATAATAGATTTTTGCATTCAACATTATGCCAAAAAGTGCTGTCAATTGATCTTAACTTGTATGGAACCCAGAATATCCTTTTAAGCGCCTCTAATGCTTCTCCTAAAATCTTGACAGGGCGTTCCGTCTCATATGATCCATGTTTCTCATTTACAAGGATTTGTTGTAATTTGATGGTCTTTCTGTAGACGAATGTGTCTTCAAAACATCCCAATATTGCCGTGTGGAGATCGATAGGCCTGTTGGACCAGCGGCGCAGCTGTGACTGGAAATATTATTTCCCAATTGCTGTGAGTGAGAATCTGTTGTAAATCTCCTCAGATATGCTGACATCTCTGTCACCATTACGAGTCTAAAAAAGACTCTCCGAGGCCTGGTAGAGTTGATGAAGCCTGCATGATTTATGACCCCGACAGGAAACCATCGAGCCAACCGTACCTGAAGCCTTTTACATACACTCAGATCATGAAAACCTACCAAAATCAACACCGCAGGACAAATAAGTACCAGAGGGAATGAGATCTATATGATGAATGGAGATGTGTCTGATAAACGGATAGGAAAGGTGGATCTGGCCCACGTATGAGACACACTCATCACCAGCATGTCTATAGAGCTGCGAACTGTCTTGTCAGAGTTGATGAATATCCTCTATTTGTCTGTCTAAAGCTACACGCTGAGAGATTTAATCATTTAGCTGTGTTAAATCAATGACAGACTCAGAGGAAGCCGTTCTCTGTGACCTGGGACTACATTTAGAAGAAAAGCCACAGTTGCTAACCTCTGACCTAAAAAGAGACATTTAAATCTCTTCAAATATACTGTCAACAGGACACACATTGATTCAGTGGAATGAAGGGAACATTAGAGGCCATTAACTGCAGGAAGTCAGTGTTGTGTGTAATATAGGTGAATTAGGATACTTGTGTAAATGTAACTTTATCTTTCCTTTTTTTATTCAGGGTCCAATTGCCATTTTACCTGACATTACACTTTCCTTTAACCTCTTTAATCAGAAAACAACAATTCTTAAATATTATAAACTGGGGAAAAAACACTGAAAGCATAAATACTTTAAAACAAATTAAGATTTTTTTTATTAAGCAATTATGAAATAAAATTAGCTAATTATTACTGATTAATCTCGAAAATCTCTGACTAAACTTGAAAAAAAAACTACTTATTGATCCTTCTAGTGCCTATAACACCTTATTCTTGTCTAATAAAGAAATGTTGTTGTTATTTTTTATTCATGTTAAAATATTCAAGTTTTTATTTGAACAAAACAGATTCATTTATTAAAATAATATTTGTCACAGAACATCCTTAGAAATGGAAAGATAATACATTTAAATTCCTGCAAAATATTGGCAACTACAACATTGTAACAAAATTGTATATATTTATTGTTTTATTGAATATTTTTCCCTAACATATACATTTTGGCTACAAATTTTTGAACCATTACTGTAAGTTATTTTGTTAGATTAGCTCCAGATTTGGCTTCAGTACTGACTAAACTAATGTATATGCACAAACAAAATATTGTAGAGCATCCTATAGAAAATATTAATTTAAATGAGAGATTTGTAGGGGGTGTACACATATATGCTGAGCACTGTGTGTGTGTGTGTGTGTGCGTGCGTATATATATATATAAAATGAAGCATGATAATTTTTATATGTTTATTGCAGAGTACATCATGCTATGTGTGTAAGTGTATGTGAGAGAGAAAGCTCTGAGAGCTGCACATTGGAGCAGAGCACATTAATATTTTCATGATTGTTCCAAAATATAGCCAATAAGCACCGAGGTCAATAAGAGCTTTCTGATGCCAGGGGTATTTTATGGGATAATAAATGAGCACAAAAAACGTTTCTTAAGAGCTTTTGAACTTACCTAAGCCACATAACTACTATGTAGACATCAGAGAACAATTTAACTTAATGAATCAATGCAGTATATGGCACCGACATGTATATAAGTGTATGTATTTTATTTATGCATGCCCACAGCAAACCAACAAAATTATATGAAATAGTGGTGCAACAGATCCCAAATCTCACGGTTCGGATAACATTACAGTTTGAGTCACGGATCAGCCAAAAAGAGGAGGAGACTAATTTGATATGTTTTCCATTCATTATGAAAACAGTAATGCTTAAAACTTCACTACTGTTGCTGATAATGCTAAATGTGCAAATCTAACTATATAACTATTTGTACAACACATCATATTTATAAGTCTCGTTTTCAATTAATGATTCAATAACCCACTCAAAACAATTCATGTTTCATTACTAGATGTATCATTTTAAGAATTATTCAGTGGCACATTTTTGATGGCTGGTTGTCGCCATGTATTGGTTAAATGATGTAATTGCTAAAACTCATTTTTGAGCATCAAGTTTACAGTGATTTTAATCTATCATAAACATCAGTATTTATAGCTACACTATAAACTTATTGCAGTATTTCGGTGTTATTTGATTGTTAGTAACTTTGTAACTAACTGAAAAGGGTAAAAACTGAATCGCTTCCTCAATCAAATGCAGATATAATAAGCATAATTTGTTAGCGTGGGTGTTGGAATTGAGATCCCAATCTTATAATGATTAATTATGAAGGTATACACTGAATGCATTGATGCAGGCTAAACACGTAGCGGCAGAAACACCTTTAATAACCTAATTAAACATTAAGGCTAGATGCCACCACAACTTCTTCTGTCATCATTGTATTTTGCAGGAAAAGCCCAAACGTTTTCACACGTGCCATTTGAATGACGTGGCAGGTGATCTCTTTGCTACAAATGCTGGATTAATCTACATGTAAAAAAAAAAGAAAAAGTTATTAATCCGTGGGTCACATACGTTTCAAACTGTGGGTCATCATCCGTACAGATCATGGAACAACCGTGATCCACTACACCCCTAATATCAAACCAAATCACGCTAATAACTATAATAATCAAAAAGCAAACTTGAGTTCTACAGAAATAAGTGATCCTCTAGAGAGGAAGCGCCACATGATCTCTCAGCCTCTCGCCGCTGTCGTCTCTGTCTAGAAGTTCACTGTTGGCTCTCTCAGGACTGTGGAAATCCAGCTGTGTTCTCGGGTCGTCAGATGCTCGTACTCTCTTATCGGGACATATTTTCTTCAGCTGGTTCTGATAGCTTGTGTCCTTTCGGATCTGCTCCACATTAGTATCATCCAGACTGTTGTTCTCTTCCATGGGATGTTCAGCAGATGTTTCTGTGCATCCTGGGATTCCGCCAGCCACTTCCCTGCTGTCGTCCAGTGTGGCCTGGAAGTTTAGTTTTGCTACGATCCCTGTGTAATATTCAATCAGAGAGTCATTGTTTGTCTGTGAAATGGTTTTTAAAGGTTATTTTGCTAGTGCACACTGTTATTCTTCAGGTGAACGCTTAATCTGTGCAAGTTAAACCCCTGAATACAAAACGTTTGTTTTGGTAATCAAAGTCTGTACATTTGTTTCTGCTTTTCAAGTGGCGGTCCTTCTCGGTTAATGTTAATTTGACGCTTCAGCCACAATATTCTTAACCATGCCCCTCTTACCATTAGTTTGCTATGAGGGAATGATGTGCAAAAAGACAGCCCTGCCCCTTGCTTAATATTCTGTTTCAGTTGGGAGTACACCAACATAGATAGACTGACCTGAGATTTGTTCCTGAGATCTACCTTGTTCTTCACTGTCTGGTCTGTCCACAAACTCTGGACTGTTGAAATTGTGTTTTTTAACCATCTTCTGGGTTCTTGGTGGTTGGTATCTTTCGTTTTCTTCAGGCCTGTCCTTTTCTTGACTACTAGCATCCTCCATCACTGCACACAGTTAGAAGATGATCCTTATGATGACTTTTTAAAATGAAAACTGTCAATTTACTCGCCCTTTATTTTGTCCAAACCTGTTTGAGTTTCTTTCTTCTGCTGAAAACCTGTAAACATTGGCTTTTGTAGTATTTCTTTTTCCTACTATAAAAGTCAATGGTTACAGGTTTTCAGCATTCTTCAAAATATCTTATGAGAAAAAAAGAAACACAAAGGTTTGGAACCACTTGAGGGTGAGTACATTTTATTTTTCAGTGAACTATCCTTATTAGATAAAAACACAGTAAAACATTGTAATATATTGTTTAATTAAAATTTATTTTTTCTATTTTTAAATATTTTAAAACGTCATTTATTTTGTGAAGCTGAGCTGAATCTAAAAACAAAATGTACATAATTTGATACATAAACATGATAGAATGATTCTAAATGATCAATATAAACAAAACTGTTAAAAATCTCTTCAAAAATAGCCTTAGAAAAATCAAGTGCAGCACCATGCTGAAAACTTGTTATAAATGCAGATCTAATTTATATAAAAAGTTATATATATATATATATATATATATATACACACACACTTTCATTCATTATTATGCGCAACAGCATAATAAACCGCAATATGTTTTACACAGCAGATGCCCTTCCAGCTGCAACCCATCACTGGGAAACACCCATACACTCTCAGTCGCACACATACACTACGGACAATTTTAGCTTAACCAAATCACCTAAAGCGCTTGTCTTTGGACTTGTGGGGGAAACTGGAGCACCTGGAGGAAACGGGGAGAACATGCAAACTCCACACAGAAATGCCAACTGACCCAGCCGAGGCTCAAACCAGCGACCTTCTTGCTGTGAGGCGACAGCAACTTAAATTTTTTATATAAAATGTTATTTTTTTTTATAAAACACTGCAGATAGATCTGGCTGGTCAAAATCTGCAGAAAATCGCAAGCTCCTCTGAATTTTATGGCATTTGCTTGAGTTTGCATTAAATTCAGCAATTGCAGAATCACACAATTTTTGGAGAGACTGCTCAAAGCAACAACTGCCTGTTTTTCTACACAATAAAGGTCATGGAAACTGTCTGAAAATTTGACATTTGGCTTTTTGGGACACTGTTTACTGAATAAAAGTTTTAGTTATTACCTATCTGCGGCTTTTCCTGCACAGTTGGGCTCTTTTGAAAATGCTAATATGGGGGTAAAATATTAAGTTGTGGCTTGCAGGTTTTTTGGGGGGCTACTTTCATAAAGTGCTGCGGTCACCAAAATGTTTCTTTTAAATAAAAACCAAATTGTTTCTTAATGGGTATTATTGATCCCGGAATGCATACCTGGCAACCTAAATACTGCTGATGGCACATCATGCATTAAATGAGCAGATCATCAGATACAACTACATCTGAGAAAAATACTGTTTTAAAAATAGTAGTGTTTTTTGGTTCTTGTTTTTTGGTGTGGAAACTTACTACTTTGTCACGTATACTGTATTTACAAGTGTGTGTATTACAAAATATCAGAGAACACAAGGTAAACCTTCCCACTTATGGAAAATATCTGATAGTGCTGCATACCTGACTCTTTATTACTTTGTTGATTTGAGCCCTTGGTCACGTCTCTCTCAATGTCAGTCCTGTCCATACTCATACTCTCTATACACGACACAAAGATTATCAGGACATGAGATCAGCGGACATGTTTACAAACAGTAGCAGAATGAGGAACAGATGGATCTGTCGCTTACCTGCTGAGTTCCCATAATGCTCCTGTAATGCTTTGTGAGCATCTGTTGACAAGAATGTGTCAGTGACGAAGTGTACAAGATAAAAGTTTAAGAACGACAAGTTTTTGAATGACATCAAACTGCTTATTCAAACAACTGTTCACCTGTGAGTGCTGTCCTCAGCTCTAATCTTTTGTACTTGTCACTCTCTGAAAGTATATTGAATTTGTTATATATTTATACAGCTGTATAGAATATGATTAGAAGACTGTTTCAAAGTGTTTCTCTCAGCTTATAAATGGCAAGAATCTGTTATATCCACCTATCAGGATTTGAAAAAAAAAAAAGGTTTGATTCATGCAGCCAAAACTATTTTAAATGCTAAGCTATTTTTAATAAATCAGTATACCTCTGCTATCTTCTGTTGATGGTGCTCTTTCAGCTAATCTGCTGTCTGGATAAAAACAAAATTAAGAAATTATAAATAAGTACACGGTTCAATTGTGTAATATATAATACTGTATAAAATATTTAATATAAAATATATATATAATTATATATATGTATATAAACCCGAGTTGCTGGTCTCGATGGATCTCTCTTCGGAAACATCTTCGGAAAGAAAAACGTGTGAAAATAGTCAAAATCCATCTTGTACATTAATAATTTGGACAGCATAATTTGTTCATTTACCTGAAAGTTCTACCGAGTTCGGCTCTGAAGTTGTTTTGGAAAGGTCTAAAATGAATTAAGCACATTAATGTAGGCTACATTTAGATTTATAGCCTATTATGTATATGCATCCATAAAAGAGCAGCAAAATAATAAAACATACCAGCTATTTCTTGGGCTTTACATTCTGTAAATAGAGGACAACTGTCACATATTTATTAAGTTCTGTTATCAACTTTAGGTACATTTAATCATCAGTAATCACTTACCTGCACTTGGATCTGTTGGATGTACAGCCTCCAGAATCATCTCTGCTGCTAGACTCATTTCTAAGGGGGGAAAAATGAGCACCTGAGGTCAAAAACCATCAACCTGTTGCACAACTTAAAAAATAATTCTCAGTTTCATATCCACCTTATGTTTCACATAATAAGGGGCGTGGCCATTTGTTAATTTATTGTTAGGCTTACTTCCGGTGTCATTCCATTCCAGCCATTTTTACATGTTCAAAAAAGCTCGTTTTTGTTTTAGTGGTGCCATGCTGAGCACAGTTATATGCAAATCTAATTTATATAAAACCTAATATAACATATATACATACATACATACATACATATAAATAAATTACATGTATATAAACTTTAACTTTTTATATAAAACAACGCAGATGGATCTGGCTGGTCAAAATCTGCAGAAAATTGTAAGCTCCTTTGAATTTTGTGTCATTTGCTTGACTTTGCATTGGTATTTCATATAATAAATTTAAATTCATGTAATTACGTACCTATACGCATTTAGTTTTGCAGCGCAAACTGTTGGACTGTTTAACGCCCTGCACTTACGTAAAATGAATCGGAAATCTTTCATATTAACAGGACGTTACTCCCGCATTGAAAGAAGTATTATTAGGCATCATTCCTAGCTCTTTTGCCTTTCAGTAAGGCCAAATGCATTTGAATAAATCGCTGCAATCGATTCTGGGCGAGTGAACTGTCCTAAAGAATCAAACTGTCCTAATGAACTGAATGAATTTTCTGTAGACACCTTAGGTGAAAATAGTGATTCATTCGCTAATCTAGCAAGTCATGATAAGATACAGCTGTTAGAAAACAAACATAACTCCTACAGTATTATCAGAGTGAATGATTCTTGGTCAATTTACGATTATCTTAATCGGTACAGGATAGTAGTAATGATCCCTGATTGAATCCACTTGAACAGACCTGAGAGCTGTGTTGGTTCAGTTTGGTCAAGAGTCTGATTCATTTCAAAAGCATCTGAAGAGAGAATGTACAAAAGGCGAATAGGCAAAACATTTAGTTTGTGTTTAAAATGAGCAGTGTTGGGGGGTGTTACTTTAAAAGTAACCAACACTGAAAATTAGCATTTAAGCAAACGAGCATTCAAATTATTTAGCAGGAAAACAAAACATACTAACCATTAAGAAAATGTATCAAATCTTCACCCCGATCTAGTGAAATGATACAAATAAAATAAATCATCTTGTATTAATTTTTCATTTATTGTTTTTCAGAAAATATATAGTTGGGTTAAAAAATAGATTACGGTATTGTCTAAAACTTTGCAAATGTGAGGTTTACCTCTTATAGCTGCTGAAAACACAGCATTTATAAAGGCTAGAAGAGTCAGGGAGCTGCAGATCCTGAGCCAGAAAGGAGAACGAGAGGGAAAAATTATAACCTTTTACAAAGGTCAACAAATTAAACAAACACATTTAATATTGTTGAGCTGTGGCTCTCATCGTTCAATATCATTAATTTTACACTAGCCATCATAAAACAACCCTCCATATTTGAACACTAGTAACACAAATCTTGAATTTCATAGTGGAAAATGCTGACTAAACCTATTGACAAAAATCAAGCCAAATAGAAGAGAGTAGTTGGGTAACTTACAGCTTCATTCTGAGGGCTGATGTCCTTCTGAGGGGTTCATGTGTCATTTGTGGCTTTTTATGCTTGAGCTGGACAATGGGGTCACAGGTGAGCAGTTAAGGGACACTGGAGATGAGGCCTGAGAAACCAGCAGAGACTCTTGGCCTGAATGGCAGGTGTGTTTTCTAACAATAAAGGGGACGCATGGCTGAATTTTCCCCATGGCATTTCCTTCCTTCACAGAGAAGGATTTTGTTTGTACCATTGTGACAAATCCGTTAGATTAAAGGCTTTTCTTGTCTATTCACCTTCTAGAATTCACAGAACGTGATTGTGGTTTTCAAGAAACACTGGAAGAAGAAAAAAAGCATCATATCAGAATTGATTTTCACCGTCAGAGGAATGACGAATATGGTGAAAATAGATAAAAGAACTCCTGATATTTTTTCATAAATAAGGAATATTCAAATACTAATTCAAGCACACAATGTTTTCAATCACAATTTTAAGGCACACTGTAAGCATTTGCTGTACTGAAATAATTGTTATAAACCGATACATTAAAATGTTAACCTTGAGAGATAGTTAAGAAAACTGTCGTTTACTCACCCTTCAATTCTCTCAAACCTGTTTTGAGTTTTTCCTTTTTCTTGTACACAAGTTATTTTGAAAAATGTTGGAAACCTGTAACCATCAACGTCCATAGATCGTTTTTCTACTATGCAAGCGAGTTGTTACGTATATTCTTTGCTATTCAACAGAGGAAACTGAACTACTTCATCTTTGGAGGGCGAGTAAATTTTCACTTTTGGGTGAACTAGCCCTTAAACTAGGAATTAGTTAGGTTTAAATATTGAACCAAAGAATAATTTGAGGTGGTTCGTTTAGGAATGGAAAAACAAAAAACAATACAAATTGATTGTTCAATTCAAGTGTGTGTGAGAAGGAGATAAAAATATTTTTAAAACTTACCTGTATTCAACCTATACAGCAAAACATGAAAATATACCATTATAACAAATGTAAAAATCGTAATTTGTTTAAAAGCATGATTTTTTTTTATGGAAACAATCTCTTATATGACCACTAGATGGCAGAAAAAGCTCGTGAAAAAGGCCTAAAATCTATGAAAATCTGCTACGCCACAGACGTGCAAAACTCGCTTCTCCAAATGAACACCCTGAAAATATCATTTGTACCTCTCATTGTATTGTTTTTTTTTTTGGTCATTTCTGTGTATTTGATAAGCAAAACCCACGGACTGTTTAAAACTAGCTTACGTTGGTAAATAGCTTTTTTTAATCCTGCCGAGTTTGACACTTTTAGCAGTAATTTGTCATTAGACTTGGTTTTCAACGAGTCACAAATTTTTGATGTGTGTATGAAGTACACACATAAATATGAAGTAGTCTGTCTTTTACAACTTGAGACGTTTACTGTTAGAGGCTGCAGCAATCATAACAGCTTAATAAAGCAAGGGACATGATATTGAGGAAAAATATATATTTTTTTCTTTAAAATGGCTTATGAAAAAAGAAAGAAAAAAGGTCCAAGTTATCTATTTAAGTTGCAAACTTTGAATGAATTTACAATACAATAAGATATTTAGACTTTCGACACTGAACACAGGCAGAGAGAACAAATGAGTTCAGCCTCCACTACAGAACCAGTGATTATTTAACTAATAGACAAAACCAAAACAAAAAACAGTTTATGAAACAAACGAGTATTAAGTTATTAAAAGATTCAGTTTGTCTAGACAAGATGCTTTGGGAGTAACACAAAAAGTCCGTAATATTCTTGTTTGCTCCTAAATCAGCCAACCAAAAAGCAAAAACAAACAAACAAAAAAAAGAAAACACAAAACATGCAATGCTAAATTAATATTTCACCTCTTTAATTGTGGGATAGAAAGAGGTGTATGTGTTTTCACTGAACAGTCACCTCTCAAATGAAAATTACAAAAATTCTTCATAGTATCAAACAAATGTCTGAAACTTTAAAAACAAAAGAGACAACCATTCACACACACAAAACTAAAAGTCACACAAAAATTGGCATATTATTGATTGTGTTACTCAGCGACTGGTACTTAAATCCTTTGAACAGAAACTAGTGACTTTTACAAGAACCGGGACCAAATCCAACTAACCTGCAACACACACAGAACCAGCACAGCTGAAAGAAAAGAGCTTCCATCATCGGTAAGTGTTTCGTTAAACAATGATCAATAACAAATCATAAATGTTAGTGGTTTTGATTGAATCTGGCCTTCAGTCCAAACGCCATAACGGAAAGAATCCAACATCAAATCGGCCTTTTGTCCTTAAAATCAAACTAACAACTCTTTATCCGCTTTTCCCACTTGGAGAACTTCAATATGACACCAGGTTTTGTGAACACCGTGATCAAGGCTGTAAAAACAGAATAAAACAAGTACAACAAAAAAAAAAAAAAGGGAAAACACTCCCTGCCTTCCAAAAACAAATAATAATAATAATAATAATAATAATAATAATAAGTCAAGAGTAATGGTTTGAGCACAAGAACGCTAGAGGGACATATAAAATTAATTTTATTATCCTTCTTTTCAGGTGGACATTTACGTGTTTCTAAACAGTCACGGCGAGTGAAAGTTCACACCCATTTGTTTTTCTAACTCACACAGACAGGTGCAAAAAACATCATGGGTTTCTTTTTTGAGTTCATGAACCCCTAAACAACAACTGAGAAGAAAAACAAAATAAAATGGTAACTTAACATTAGTTCTGTGTTATTTGCAACATAATAAAAATAACCACAAATGAAATTAATGCCTCCACCCCCTACCCCCCCCCCACTGATTCACAATTCAAAACAGGCCCACGAGAGAGAGAGAGATGTGATAGTGAGAGAGAGAGAGAAAGAGAGAGAGAGAGAAAGAGAGAGAGAGAGAGAGAGAGAGAGGGGGTGGAGGTGGGGTGGTGGGTGCTCAGGGCTGGGCTCCAGCGGCAGTGGGCACTTGTGTGGCCATTGTGTTCGGGGCAGGGATGACAGGAGAGCCAGCGCTGATGTTGGCGATGTTGGGCTGTGTGCTCGGAGTCATAGAGGCGATGCCTGGAGAATGAATGCAAACGGGTTTAGCTTAGGGTTTCATTTCTTTTTACATACTGTACAAGCCTGAATATCTCAATTACAATATGATCACAAAAAAGGATCATGATATTCCAAAGTAACAACGCAACTATCAGTTAACGTCAATCATTTTTTTTTAAATAGTTTTTTTTAAACAACACATTTCAGTTTTACTTTAATTTAGGCTTGATTAGTAGAATAACTGACAGGAAAAATTAAGCCATGTATTTTTTTACTTCATCAGAATGGTATCAAAACATGTTGTACAAAGTCAAAAATCACCATATTGGAAACAAAAGCAAACTAAGTTCATCCAGCACGAACCTTTGGTCACCCAAATGACCAAATCTGCACCCAAATAAAAATCTTACTGAAGCTCTCTCTCTCTCTCTCTTTTAGCGAGATGAGATTTAAAGCACAATTCGTTTAGATTTGCTTTGTTTTCTTACAGTTTTACAGTAAAACATGTTTTGGAAAATATATATTTTATATCAAATGAGATATTTTTAATAATAAGCTTCAATTTTAATAACATACATTTTTTGCTCTTTTCAAATTATTTTCAAGTGTTCACTTTAAAAAAGGCTGAGAAAGCACCTTGTTTACCGTAATTTTATAAAGTGGCAGGAATGCTCTGTGCAAACTTGCATGGGTTGTGGTGTTCTTGTAACCATGCAATGAGAATGTGCAGCAAGTTTCATCACTTGAAGAGTGCTCCAGAGCATTCTCATCGACTCAGCAATTAAGAGTAAAGGATGTTTTCACTACCCCTTTGGGCCTTCAAAGTGGCAGTTGTGCTGGTGGCAAAT
Organism: Danio choprae; assembly: GCA_903798125.1. Classification (NCBI taxonomy): domain Eukaryota; kingdom Metazoa; phylum Chordata; class Actinopteri; order Cypriniformes; family Danionidae; genus Danio; species Danio choprae. The sequence continues at coordinate 12,809,041 of CAIGQW010053747.1, forward strand.
AAATGAACAAACTTTTTTTGTTTTAGAAATCTATAAATTTCATTATATTCATTAGTTTAAGTTAAAACAGGTTTGGAACTACACGAGATGTCACTTTTAGGTGAATTATCCTTTTAACATGTTATAAATGTGTTACAACTTCTGCAGAAATGTGAAAACCCCTTCAAAATATACATTTATCACTATACACACACACACACACACACACACACACACACACATTTTCATATTTAACTTATTTTCAATAAAACAGCAACACTTTTTTTTTTTAAATAATTTCAAATTGAACTTTTCACTCAAAAACTAACTGTAATTTATTCCAAACCTGTATTGCTGTCTTCTGTTTATTTTTTTAATTTGTCAATACAATGAAAGTCAGGCATGCGAAAATATTCTTGACTCAAAATACATTTCCCTTACCAATGCAGGTTTGAAATAAAGAAGTGTGTAAATAATGTAAAACATTGTTCATTTTTGCATGAGCTATTTCAAAGTGCTGGGGGAAAAAAATAAATGATTTACCTGCCATCAAGCTAGAAGAGCTGACGGGTGTGGAACTAGCAGCCATTCCTGCAGCCGGTGCACCTCTACCCTGGTCTTTAACTATGGGATCTACAACACACAAACAATACATTTCATCAAAATGATCACATTATGGAGGTGGTGCCGTGGGTGTTCAGGGCTGGGCTCCAGCAGCAGTGGGCATTGACATGCAACCCGAACCATCAACATGAACTTCTGAAGCCAATTACACAGTAGGATGTCTAGTAAGTAACATAGTTATGTTTAAAAGAGGCATTAATGATTTAAAAAAATATGAAACATTAATATTTAAATATGAATTTTTATCCATCTAAAATTATGAAACTGCTTCAAAAAAATGATACCAACAATAACTTTGCTAATAATAATATTAATAATATAAACAACTGGGCCAGAGCAAGTAAAACATGAATAACCTGTACTAAACAATTAGGATTTATTTAGCTGTGTTAATATCTGCAAACAATTTCTAATCTTAAATTAAATAACCCTGAGGTAGAAACACCCATCAATTAGCAGCGAGGAATAACATGCCAGCATTTATTCCTTATAAACTAAGGGATCCATCATCCAGCCAAGATTGCATGCAGGGTGCAACTGGACATCTGTAATGAATTCTAGATTTTATTCATTTAACATGTAAAAAATGCAGTCAAAATGCATCAAATATGAGCTTACAATACCACTGCCAGTCAATTTACGAGAACTCACAGAAGTAAGAGTGGTCCATGGCCTCGCGGGCTGTCAGACGAGCCTGGTGGTCGTAACGTAGCAGCTTATCCAGAAAATCCAGAGCCTCTGTACTGACCAGGTGCTGATTCTCACTGTGCACAAACCGTTCCCACCTCTTCCGAGAGTGTCTGGGCGAACAAATCAGGGGAGATGTTAAAAATGGTATAAAGATGACCACACACACACTCTAAAAAAAATTTAAAAAATAAAATAAATTAAGCACTTTAGTTAACATACTCCTGATCCACAGGGTATTAAATTCATACCTGCCCAAAATGTCATTAAAGCGTGGGTCCAGCTCAATGTTATATTTGTCAATGTAATCATACAGGTCCTCTGTACCCAGAACCTTTGCAATCCGAACCAGCTAGAAAAAGAAAAATAAGATCTTATTGTTGACTCTAAAACACTCTGACTTTTTAAACACTTTGACTCTGACTTTGTAAAATAAACTGAAAACAGCAACATCTAATATAAAAAAAAAATAGTCTGGAGCAAATGTATTATTTTCTATACATGAAGTTACAGAATTCATCTGTTGAAGAACGTTTGTTTAAGCTGAAATCAAAATAAAACAACAATAAAATTTGGACCTGGTCATAATTGTCATGTCCATGGAAAAACGGTTCCTTCCTGAAGATCATACTGGCCAGCATGCAACCAAGACTCCACATATCCAGACTGTAGTCATACATCTAGAATGAGAAAAGCATTTATTTGACCAGTGACACAATTAGAAATAAGAAACTGTCAAAAAATGTGAATTAAGACAAATAAACCATTATCCTAGGTGCTGTTTATACTGGTGCGTGTGCTTTAAAACAATGTTTAAAAACAATGGATGCTCATTGTTCATTGTCAGGGTTTCCAATTTAAGCCAAATATCAAATTCCCTGACTTTCACTGACTAAAATGCTGAATTTCCATGTCCTATAATAAACAGAATAACAGGCTGCTGTTTAATTTACATTAAAATGTGAGAGTAACTTTCAAAAATATACTGTTTTAAAGTCATGCTCAAAGAACTTAGATAACGGAGTACAATTGTTGAAATAAAAGCATAAGCAAATTTCAAATTTAATTCAAGCACTTTCAAGGACCTATGTTTAAGTACTTTCCAGGTCTTGAACCCATATTTTTTGAAATTCAAGTACTTTCAAGAAGTGTGGGAATCATGCCTGTGATATGCCAGAAATAACCTGTGGGAACCCTGCATTACAAAACACGATACACAACCATGCTCACACCAGCATGCACATGTTTTGCCTCCATTTTCAACTATGTTACTGTCAAATCTAGGATTTTCGGAAATGCCAGAACAGTGTGGATGCCAGACGTAACTGAGTTTTAAATCAAAAACATATTAAACAGCACCTAAAAGTATGACAATATGTATGGCAACAGTGCATGTGACCCCATTGTGCTTATGTTGTCCAAGAATCAAAAAAGCCTCGACTCTTTTTGTAGGGTTTTTTTTTTTTTATGGGGAGGGAACTAACCTGATAATCCACAAGTAGCTCCGGGCCTTTAAAATATCGGGAAGCCACACGAACATTGTACTCCTGGTTTGGGTGGTAAAACTCTGCCAAGCCCCAATCAATCAGACGAAGCTTTAAAAAGAAAAATCAACTAATTAAAACCTGGCTTTAATTTATACACACCAATGTATGTTATTCTTAACTTGCGTGATACCTTTCTGTGCTCATGGTCAATCATGACATTGTGTGGTTTTACGTCTCTGTGCATTATTCCCATACTGTGGCAGTAGTCGAGAGCCTGCAGAGTGGATAGTCATCAGACCAAAATGCAGTTGAGTGTTAAAATAAATAAATAAATAAAAATACACATGCATGCAATTTTGTCCATGCAAATTAAGTAAACAGGCAGGCTAGGTTGCATGTTTGTAACCACTTTTAAAATGATCACCTCACCTTAAGAATTTCATACATGTAGAAGCGGATGTCATAGTCTGATAATGTTTGATACAGTTGCTGTAATGGAAAAAGAGATGCGGTTTACTACAACATCAATTTATACACAAATAAATTCTCAAAGTACAAGAGACAAATAAAAGAATCTCTTACTTTGAAGTCTGTGTTGTTGACGTGCTCAAATACCAGCGCTGGTGTTCGGGACTGGGCATGAAAAAAGCAGAATGTGTTACAAACCAGGAGGCACACAAACAAATATATTATTTTTGTCAATGAATTAAGCTTCAAAGAAAAGTAGTATTGTTTAAAACACCAATATTTGTTTTTAAACATCAGGGTAAGGGTCTAACTATTTCAATAACTCACCACAGGATCCTTAATGATGTCTAAAAGTGTTATGATGTTGGGGCCTCCTCTCAAGTTCTCCAGAATTTTTATTTCTCGTTTAATTTTCTTCTTTTTCACTGGCTAAAAACACAATGGAAAAAATAATTTTTTTTTTAAACAAACTGAAACTCCTTCAACCAAATTGTATCCACGGTGTGAATGCAAACATCGGATGATACCTTGAGTATTTTGACGACTACTTTCTCATTGTTAGTGATGTTTATGGCTTCGAACACTTCACTGTATTTTCCCCGGCCAAGCTTGCGCACTAACTGATAGTCATCTTGATTTCTGCACAATGCAAACATACAAAGAGAATTAACACGATAAAAGCATCAAATATACTATCCATGCCACAAATATTAGCTTGCATGTTATATCCAATTTCACAAAAAATATATATCATTAATTGATATTCAAGGAAACACACCCCCAGTCAACCACATGGGATTCATAGTCCCAGTACTCTCTGGGTCGCTGTGTGTTTACATCAGGGTAAACTCGAGAGCGACTTGGGACAGGGCCAGACATATTCTACACACGGGATTCCCTGAAACACCTGAAAAGACAAAAATGAGATTACAAGACAATCAGGAAGACATTTGACAAAGACTAATATACGTTTAAATAAAAAAAATACAGTATGACTAAAACAGAGTAATGTGAAAGCAATTGGAGGAGAAAAATAAATGAGTGAATAAATACAGTGCAGTTCAATTATTATAAATGTATTCAGTCATGCGATTTAAGAAATAGTATTAGAAATGTTTTTAGAATAATAAAAAATAAAAAATAATAATAATAAATGCATTTTTGAAATTATTATTTTTACATGGCAAAACGATGACCATATTTGGGGATCTATTTATAATTTAGAGTCAAGTGATCACCATACCCGAAACCGCATCTCTTTCATGTGTCCAACACCACTGAGCACTGCTGTTTCTGTCTATGTTTTCTAAAATAACACTTCCAAAATGCTAGTAGGTAGTGGGGATTCTGTGTTTCACTGTGTCGAGTTTCTTTGCTGGTGTTTTGAGTTTATGAGGGAAATGTGTGGGATGCAACTGTAACAGTAGCTCAATCTCACACTTTTTCCTGGGAAGAAAGAAATGGGAACTACTGAACGGTCAACAACTTTAATCATAAATCCAGAGATCCTCTTTAGGACTCCAGGGTAAATAAACACCAGCCTTGCTCTGCTGCCACAGCTCTCGGACCACCCACACTTGTCACACCTATACCAGCCAGCCAATCACAGTCGTTGCGCTCCACGCAGCATGATGCGCATTTACATTTTTTTTGGACAAATGCACTTTAAGGTCCGGGGAAGGGTATGTGACACAGGACCTTAATGTGTGTACTCAACGCAAAAGTAATACTTGGCCTTAAGGATGAGTTAACATAAAAACAATGAACTTAAAAACAGAAGAGAGTTTTTTTTTTTTAAAGTTGTATGCACACGAATCAGCAAAAACGCTGTAATATGGCTAATAATAATAATAATAATAATAATAGTAGTAAGGCGACGTCTCTGTCACATATAAAGAAACAGTACATGTCTGCAAACAAAGACAATGTTCTACGCACAAGCCCCATGTTCAAGACCTTCTAGAAAGTTGGAATTTCGGCAATACACATTTTATACACAATAATTTTACAATCTACAAAATGATCAAAGCACATCAGTGCGTTTCTGCTTTATTGCTTTTATCACAACTGCAAAAAAAATTCAACATTCAACTCAACTTTCATTCATATTGTAAATGACAAATAATTTCAATTCATTTCAACAAATATACTATCATCAATATAGATGCTTCATCCATTGAGCTTAATGAAATTCTTTACAAGTCTCCAAACGATTATTCCAATTTTGTGGTTGTATCTCAAAAACATGTTCTTTGCGACATGAACACACCAACAGTCATGTAGTCTAGCACTGTTCTTTTGGTTGTCAAGTACTCACACAGCCCTATAGACTGAAAATGTAACACTTGTGACACCACGGTTCAAACAATTGTGGGGTTCCTTTTATTGCATACACAAAAAAGATAACAATATCACTTTAAAAACATTATTTCTGAAATCCATTTCCATAATGTTGCTTTTTGTATACAGGCAACCAAAATGCATATTTTCTCAATTTGTTTTTAAGTTGTCATGTAAACAAAAGCCATTAAAGACTAAAAAGACCAAATCTAAACTATTCCTCTAAAATGTACTTCTATAGGTTGGTTATTACCTTGGAGGATCCCTCCAAGCGGCAAATGACAGGTGGAGCTGATGAAGGCAGATGCGATGACTTTATGGTGGAGCATAAGCTGCAAGATACAGTAAATAAGCCTATTAAGACAGCTGTTAATCAAGACTATTTCTTTTTTTAAATGCACTATTCAAGCATTGCCACACAAACAACCCACCTGACTGCAATTCGAATGAAAGCGGACATCCAGGAGCTTATTCAGGAGACACAGCAATCCTAAAAGTCATTCCTCATGGCCCTCAGGATGCTGGAAAAAAACAACGATGTTGTCAAGATTACCAACAACCACTGTGCAACATCATCCTGAGTATCAAAGTACTGGTTTATGGAGCAACGTCCATTAATAAGAAACCAGGTTACTGCACAGCCATATAGTCATTAGACTAACAAATTGCTTTTTGCGAGCCTTATGAGTGTCCTTGTTATCATCCTGAATAAATTTGTAGTTATTAGAACTAAATAAATAAAGTTTAATTAAAGCAAAGAGAGTTGTGCAAGAACACATAAAATCATTATCTAAGTTGAAATTATATTTAAGTATTATAGCTTCTACTTATAGTAATACTATTACGTTTTGCCATAAATCAATATCTAATTTTGAGGCCTGACGGAACAGGCTAAGAAACCGTTCAAGAAACAAATCTGCATTCCCCACATTACCTACACACAATCTACATTCATTTATTAAATAACAAGCAAGGTAACCAAACAATTGTATCATTAAATCCAAATAACAGCTACCAAAACAGCTGTTGGCTAGCAGCTAACCGCTAACTAGCATAGCGTTTGCCACGCCTAAGCCATTTCTAAACCACTCGCCGACGCATTTAAACAGATCACAATCTAAATCGTCAATTCCGATATAAAGCTAATTACAAAAACACAAACAGTTATGTACAAGTAGCCATGAAGATACACTGTGATGTTTCATCCCAAGATTCATGCTAACTGAACGTGGCGCGACACGCCACATCAAAGCTAACGCCGCTAGCTACGTTCGCAAAAACGATTAAACAAATGTATGTACTAAAATGAACACAAATTCACATACATTAGAGTTAGAAAACAAATGTGAAGTTATTATGTGTGTTTAATTGGAGCTGGACTTAAAAAGTAAGCTTATAATGATTTTTTATGTAAAGAATACGCGGCAGGTTTTAGTGGATAGCCAGTAGCTCTGGCACGCGCTAAATATGTCGGTTACAAATAACACAATAAGCATTCACACAAGTATGGGTTATTGTATGAATAATGTATTGCCTTACGTGTTTGCCTCATCTGAAAGAAATGTTTAAAATCAGTTCACACAGGAAAGCAAGTATCAGTAGGTCGTAAATGCACACCGCATTACCTCTCGGCGTCTCCTCATAGACAATATGGCGGATTCTGCACTGGAGAAAGGTTGCGTCTCAATACGTAAAGAGTTGCTTTGAAAAAACGTGCACAACGCGCATGTGATGCCTCAATATGCTGTCTACATATGCAACTCACTAGGATTTGAGACACGACCACGGGAGACTGCGCAGGCACAAGACCTGTTTAAGTTCTGTATGTGTATGTATGTTTGTGTAACGTAATGATGTAGATCCTTTTACAAAGCTTATTTAGCTACAAATAGAAAAAAAAGTGACCGAAAGAATTAACTACCTATATTTTAGTTAATCTTCTTGATTTTTTTAAAATACTTTCGACTTTTCCCTTAACTTTTCAAGAATGGGGAAGATAATTTAATTTGACTTTTTAACTGGAGGTGAGGAACCAGAAAAACGTAAGTACAAAAACACAAGGAGCTCAATACTGGTAAATTCTGAAGGATAAACAAGGTGGTAGTCACTCAGATGTCACTAAAATCCAAAGCGATTACAATACACACTGGTTGGTTACAAATACCTTAAAAAAAGTGCTTCTTAGCCTTCTTCGTTCATCATCAATCTTTATAATGGGATATGTTGTGATAAATGTCTTTATAGAAACACTAACACATTTTATAAAATAGAATGTACATAAACAACAGGTAAACGTTTGTGAGTAATACCAGATTGATATAGAAATGACAAAGTAGTGTGGTACTGAGCAATCAGTTTTTATTCATTTTAATTGATCCAGATTTCAGATGTTCCAATTTCATAAAAAAGCCATATGTACATCAATTCTTAACTTTTCTGGTTTGGTATTAAAACTTATCAATAATACAATAACATCAACCACTGTAAATATGGACAGGGAGTAATAAATCATTGTGGATCTTTTTTTATTATTATTAAACTTGTAATATTAATAATACATTGATATCAAACAGGCCACTGTAGATATGACCAGAAACTCAGTGGATCAGTGAAACGTACTGTGGTGCAAACGTGTAAATTGCCTGTTATTTTAAAGCACAGACACTCCATCACCCAATGTCAATAGTAATAACCTCAAATATGTGGTTTTTCTTAAAAATTCAGGAACTCTGGGGAAATAGGTGGAAAAAGTCACACATCGGATGTCTTCAGGACCATGAATGAATGAGGGAAACCTGAGATACAGCGTGTGTTTTTTAAGTCTTTAACCATACTTCTTCACAAGTGGCCCTTATGATATCTAAATATGCTTTTTAAAATGTTTCCTTAGATTACGGAGCAGACATTCCAAGAACTATTTGAATTAATGAGCCTGCAACATTTCAAAACATTCCAGATTTGTAAAGGCAGAAACTCAACAAGTGGTGGAGAGAATCACAGGACTGACGAACTAGAGAAGCCCTTTTATATGCGAGCGGATTTATTCACACCTTTTTAAATATGATCCACTATGGGATAAATTACTGAGAATCATAACCAGAACTGCAATCGCATGATCTCAAGTCAAGATCCGAGTTCATTTAATTTCCCATTATATGAGCAACGAAACATGTTAAACTTCACTCTGAAATCTGAAGAGTTCATTCTGTAATCCTAAAGTGTCCACAGTACAACCCTTGTCAGTGAAAAACAGCCATGCAGATAAACAGCACAGTGACAGATATGAAGGAAGCAGATCTCACATAAAGTTTGTGAGAAATACTACAGTAAGAACTTTACCAATGATTATTTGATGTATTTGTTGTGGAGTTAATTCAAGCCTTTCTGCAACGAGTCACACACAATGTCGTTACAAAGTTAATGCGCACGCACACACACACACGTTTAACTTTGCACGGCAAATGTGACAGGATACACGTTAATATACACTGCTGTATGGATATCCGTTATGTTAATGTACAAAATAAACCTGATTTAATGTTCACAAACTGGGATTGAAGTGTCTTCTTTTATAATTTAACTGACATGTTGCTGTGGTAATAAAGACGGTAAAATCACTGTAATTCATTACACACATGCACTGTTTTAAACGTGTAAAACTCATTCTTGATCACATTTGATCATCATTGATGATCACGGCGGGCTGAACAGATCTTTTAATCCCAGTTGCTTTGCACACACGTCCTGTCTTGTTGATATGATTATACGCATTACTACGAAGACTTGTTAATACGCAGCTGTCAATCAATTCAGTGGGCGGGGAAATAGCACTCCTACATCACGTTGCGGTGGTCCTCAAAATGGGAGGGATTCCCTATTTTAACATCAGGGAATAAAAAAATTTAAAAAAAAGAGACTTATTGTCTTTATATCACTCCAATATGACTGTGGACACACTATACCTACACACAGTTCTGTCCAAACAGCTTACAAATGATGATTTTTTTTAAATCATAAGTGCCCTTTAACAACAGTTTTGTTTTGTAGCATGTAGTGTGAGGACTCCCTCTTGTGGCTGCTGGCTTAAATAGTTATAGACAGAACTACTGATCTACAAATGCGCTCACTCATGGATCTCGCTGTTCATTGCTGCAGGAAAGTCAATGGGTTCTTAAAGCAGCTAAAACAACCAAGAATCTGGAAGCCATGTTAAAGTGTGCTGTTAACCATCCAGACGCAAACACAGTTCAATTGATAAGCCGCTAGTGGTGCAATACTCCAATCCCAGAGTAGATTAACAATACAGGTTAGAAAAAAAAAGTGTGCTTCAAAAAAGTAGAGCAACATGCATTTTGAAACTTCAAAATGACAAAAGAGAAAGAACGAGAAAGAACAGGCTAGTAAAGCAGTTTGAGAGTTATAATAACAGTGATTTTGTGCTATGAGCAGGTGGCCATGATCATCTTTGGATTGTGTGGTGCTGGTACAGTGTGATTGTTTGACATTGTATGAGGGTTTTGTGTGGAAAGACGAAACTTAAGAGGCTTGTCTTTCACAGTCCTGAGCTGGTAAAGACCCTGTGTGCAGGGGTCTGTCATGTACAGCAGAAGAGGCTTGATTCCTCCTCTCTAGAAAAGAAGCAAGAGTTCAAAAGCACTAGATTGGTAATTGTAGTCTGAGATTGACTAGCTCCTTCAGTGGCTGCTGGTGGCATGGGATCACATGAGGCAGCACTTGCTTCTGTGTTTGTGTGGGTCTTTGAATTCCAGTCTTTTTTTGGAACGATACTTCTCCAGATAGGTCAGCTGTTTGCTGTTAAAGGCGCCCCGACGCTTTCTGTGAGGGACACAATGACAATAGTGTCAGTAGTGTTAATGCAGGCTTTTAATCAGAGCTTTAAAATACATATTACAAATCCATATTGCATCCATATTAATCAATTTGACTTTAAAAGCCATCCTTCAAGTTACATTCTTGTGTCAGTATTTTAAAAATTAAAATTATTATATTGTTATTGTTATCAATATTATTATTAACATATTTAATTATATACACACTATTTAAGACATAAACATTAAATGTTTAAAAGCCAACCATAGTGTTTATTATTAGTCAGTTTTGGAAATAACAATTGTTAATAATAATAATTATTATTATTATTATTATTATTAATAATGATAATAATTATACATTTTACAAATTATTACTCATGTAAAGATTTTGTTGAAGACATACATGTTAAACATACAATAAACATTAAATTAAAAAATATGTAAAAAGAGCAAAATTCCAGAAAAAGAAAAATGTAGTTTGTCATTTTTTTCCCTCAATATTTTGCATGAATTTAAATGTATTATCTTTCTATTTTTTAAAGATGTTCAGTGACTAAAATATTATTTTAATAAATATATCCGTTCAAATAAATCTGTTTTGTTCAAATGGACCGAAATATATTAACTATATTCACTGAGAAATTGATAAAAATACTCATATTCAAAATGACATGTACTCATTTATGTTGAGCACTGTACATCTAATACACTTTTATAAATAGTAAATGATTAATTCAGGCAGCAATTACGATATTTATTGCTACATTATTTACTGTAACACATTAGCGCTGTGTTCCATGGCATTGTGGCATAAGTGTAGATTATAATGTATCGTGTCTCAGCTGCGTAATTTGCTATAATAAGCTGTAATGAGTTTATGCTGTACAATATCTGTCATGTATCATTACCCACTGTGATGTTTCACTCATTGTAGTGAATGCATGTTGTTGTTTTGCTCTAAGGTGTTGCAGTCAGTTGTAATGTGGACTCACATTCTGATGAAGTGAATGGCTTCTTCATATTTCATGCCGCCCTCTATAAGAGCCAGAGCCACCAGCACCGGAGCCCTGCAACAAACACAGTGTTTAATACCAGGAAACGTCATCACCTCAAACATGGCCCCTAGAAACAATAGGTTTTCCAGGAAAACAGAAGCATTCAAGCTTTCTCAGAAAGGACACCACCTAATGCATGTAAGAAGAACAGGTATCTGATATTTCTTGAGTGGCACGACATTGTTGTAATTCCTCATATTCTGAATGGCACATATAGAGCACATATGGTGACAATAAATACATGTATAAATGATTGTTTAAGAGCTAATGCTCACCAAATAAACATAAAAGGATGATTTCTAAAGGATCACGTGACACCGGAGACTGAAAATTCAGCTTTAACACAGGAATAAATGTTTGTTTTGAACTTTTTCTGGGTTCCATTTTAAAGGTTAAAATAAATTGCTTTATCAAAAGAGCATGACTAATAATTTTAATTGAATCATGAAACTGATCAAATGTATAACAAAAATAACTTTTTAGGAACTTTCTTTGTTCAGTTAAATTGCTTTTAGTGTTAAAAGATGGAAGTACAGTTGTTCAATTATTTAAAAAAAAAACAAAACAATTATCTATTATCACGTTAAAAAACTAATTTTACTTTATATTTCTGTCATACTTTCTTATGGTTAAACCTTAAGATTTAAAAAAAAAAATTTATTTAGATTTTTCATCCAAAATTTGACATTCAGATAATTCTGTTTTTAATTCTGTACTTTGTTTCCCAGTTTGGAATGACATAAGGGTATGAAAAAAAACATGTCCTTTCATTTTATATGTATGGTAATGAAGTTCAAACTGTAATATCATTATTATTATTCATAGCAGTAAGATTATTTTGGAAAAAACGCTGCACATCATTATGCACCAACTGTATGTCAGTCCCTGTCAGAGACCTTGTCTATTTTTCCAGTTTGCGTTGAGGGTCCTGACAGCTTTAAAGACTCCACTCAGTGTGCCCCTTTCCAATGCATAACAACACAAACCCAGCCTACTAAAGCAAACATTGGCTCCCAGTCAAAAAGCACTGAGGGCTCCCACAGGACCTGCAACCTACGTCAGAGAGACTGGTGCAGAAGAGCTCAGGGGTCAATAAGGGAGGAGGGCAGTCGGGGTAAACTGGCCCGTCATTAACCTAGCGCTCCCTCAGAATGATGGTTTGAGCGCTGCTTAATTAAGGTCTGTGTATTTTGAGAGTAGATAAGAGGGCAACACCGTGAATGGAGATATGGAACAGCAATTAACAGAGCTGCTTATCATCCTCTTCCTGTTTCGTCTTCGGACGTCAACCTTTCTGCCTTGAATAGTAAACTGGGATTAATATTGTGTGTCCGAGTGGATGGTTAGTTTTGGCAGGCAGCGGTCAAGCAGAAAGAATGGGTTTGACCTGGAGAGAACGAGGGCCATGATTGAGAAGCCTGCTGCTGAGGGGTATTTGGGGTAAAATAATATATATATATATATATATATATATATTTCAAGGCAGAAAGGTTGACGTC
>CAIGQW010053747.1:12832011-12848625 GCA_903798125.1 Danio choprae
TCTCAAGAGAGGAAAGAAAACCACAGTTTAGGCAGCAGGTTATCATTTTCATACATACACCACATAAATAATGTTATGTATGATAAGGGAACAGATTGACCACAGCTAACCACCTCTGCCACTCTTGTTGAAGGCTTAGCACATCTTGAGCTAAATCCTTTTAGATAAATCTGGAAGGTTGGATAGGTCTCTCTGAGGTAAATAAACAGTCTGCCCCATGAATGTACACTAACCTGGACTGTTGGCACTTCATTTTGTGAAATATTTGTTGTTAATTTTCAAAAAGTCATCAGTTTTCATCATGTGTCTAGATAAAGTGAAGTGAATAAGACCAAAAACGGGCCAGAGATAAACCAATGAATAAATAAATACCAGCTTAACCTTTTAAAGAACAACCTGAATGGCAGCCCTGGCATTCATGAGACTGTTCCCGAATTAACCAAACTGACTGATCAACAAGGCTTGTTTGTAAACAGGTTTACACAATAGCTACCCCACTAAACATTTATTTCCGAGAAGCCCTCACTTGGCGTCTAAAAGGCCAATTAACTGAAGGATTAAATGTAAATGACATCATCAATGGAAAGTGTTCCAAGTGATCAAACAACAAACACAAAACATGACTCATCATGGCAGAAAGTGAAGTCTGGAAAAAAAAAAACATGTCAACTGGATAACTATTAACACTAAAGAGAGTTTAGAAGGCCATTAAACATTCCAGATTTTACTCATTCTGAACTTATAAAATTATTTATTCTGAAATTTAAATAATCAGGAATCATTAATAATTATGGAATTAAACATTTTAGTGATTTAAAAAAGTATTATGGAATTCTTCATTTTGCAAAGATTAAAATGCTTCTAAAACTCAACATGCTGGAAAGACTTTCAAAAATAACGCAACATTAACTAAACCATACAAAAACTATACTCCCAAATACCTTAAATATTCCTTAACACTTCGAAACTATATTTAAAAGAACAGTTCATCGAAAAAGAAAATGACCCCATAATTTACTCCCAAGGCATTCTCTCTGTACTTGACTAAATTTGATATGACTTTATGATATATTTATGTACTTTTAAATTTTATCTTGGTTCTTCCATGCTGTTAAATGGTGTTGGGAAGCGGCCATTTTTTGTAAAAACAAACAAACAAAAAAAAAAAAAAAAAAACTAACAAATTATATAAATAATTGTTGATAAGGAGCTCAACTCACACAGTGAACAATCTGAAACTCTCTGGCTCTAGAATCCTCCACCGATTGTTTACCCAGCAGACTGTTCTTAACCTGAACTAAATGGGTATTATCAAACACCTTAAGCGTTCTGACACTCTGAGCCAATTATTTACTTAAAACACACCAGGTTCTGAAAAAATGCTCCAAATGATTAGAAGTGAAATTAAAAGTTCAGAAAAAGATACAAACAAACAAAAAAAAAGTCAAAACATTTCATGTAACTTCAGTGGTTCAACTGCAATCATATGAAGCCAAGAACACTGTTGTGTGGTGAAAACGCATAGTAAACGTGTACATATATGATGTAGAAGACATTGGCTAACAATGTTGATTTTACAGGGTTTTTAGGTGAATAAAAGTGTTCATGGAGGTTTGTATGATTACAGGTGATCTACTGAAGCTTAACGACATAAAATTCTTTTGTTTCCTTTTCTGGACATTGCTGTCTATGGAGGATGAGGAAGCTCGCAGATTTCATCTAAAATATCTTAATTGTGTTCTGAGAAAGAAAGATCTCAGGGGATTGGAACAACATGAGGGTGCGTAATTAATAACATAGTTTACATTTTTGGATAAACTAATCTTTTAAAATGCTTTTTTATTAATCGGATCGTAATTGGGACAAGCTAGATCCAGGTGTAAATGGGGTCAAAATGTTTTGAGCTCGAGTACTTTCCACTACTTCCAGTGGTAGCTAAAAAGTACATTCAAGCAGATTGCTTTTGTAGTGTAGACACTCATGTGACAATGTTTAAATAGCAACTAAAAATGATCTCCTCTCTTTACAGATTTAATTCAGTTCTGCCATCTGAAATTGTAAGTTTGGTTTAAAAGTGGAAAAACTCCTAAAAAGCAAAGTTCTACCTGTCCTTATACTACAACAAATCCACAAAGTTTGAAGTAGTTTTGGAGCAATCAGAGAAAAAAAATAAAGCTGCTGTTCTGTGTATCAATTTTTGTTGTTTCCTTTTATATTATGCATTAGTGCTGGGCCGATAAACGACATAATATCGAATCGCAATAAAATTTGTCAATAAGAATAAGCTCTGGGCATTTTTACTCTTTATTGATCTAAGAGCCAATTACACAGCAGAAATGTGTAACAATGGGAATCTAAAAGTGCGTGGATATTAGAGATGTACCGAATTTTCGGCCACCAAAAATTTATCAGCTGAAAATGTTATGCCGTTTAATGGACCCTCTAATTTTTGTGGCTTCAGTCATTGTTGGGATACTCTTTTAAATCTGGAAGCATTAACAACTTATATCGAAATCTATATCGTTATAGTTCAATATGGAAAATAATTATCAAGATTGCATTTTTACCCAGTCCTATTATGCATAAATTAGAAATATAATTGCATAAGCTTATAAGCGATATCAGATAGAAAGATCATGAAAAAACAACTCAGCTGCCCATAGGCACTTTATTGTGGTTAAAACACAAGGACTAAACTGGAATGAAATTCTTTACTCAATTTGTAATCCAACTGACCAAAATGCATCTTTATACAGGACCTCAAATCACAAGAAAACTGCAGAACTCCTAGAATTTTCAGGGACCTATGAACAGAGCTTCTCAAACACAAGCAGTAAATGAGGTCAACGTTTAATGAAGGTGTGATATTGAACAATTCCCCCCTGTCCCACTGCTCCAGCACAAGGGCTATCCTATCATCCTCTGTTAATACCAACAGGCAACAAATGCCACACTGGCAGCATCAACACACTCTTTCTAGAGCCTTGCCCTGGCAACACAGCTTGGGTCATATTTTTTTTAATAAATGCTGTGTTCAAGATCAAGTATTTACATAAACTACCACAGAGATTAACACCCCCAAGCCCATATATATTTGAGCACTTTGTTTGGAAAGAGAAGAGGAAATGCTCTAAAGGTATTTTGAATGAGTGTCCGTTTAAAGAGGACAAAAGGTTCCATGAACCAGTCTGCAGGTGTATTTGACTGGTGAGAGTGCATCGAAGACTGAGCTGGCTTTGTTCTGCACTTGACTGGAAAGGAGCTGCAGGGCACTAAGGCTCTCATGGCCACCTGTGTTCTAAATATACCTCTGCCAGCTGTCGCCTAATAAATTTAGCCAGGTTTGAAATTAAGTTCAGGAGTTAAAGATAACAGGGACTTATTTTGAAACAAGAGCACCTTTCCAAAAATGTGCTACGCACAAATGTCTGACCTTCTTACAAGTGAACAAAATAATTAGCTGGAAAAAAATAATTAATCAAATGCACATTTCATTGCCATGTAACTTTATAAGGTTTGACGTATGAGCACAGATAACCCAAGGGCTGAGATGCCATGTGTCTTAACTAGAATTTAAATGACTTGTGACATTTTGAAGTTGATCTCCTCATGACGCGGCAATTTTCATTTCAACCATGTTTATAAGTTTTCGAAAATGTAAACATCTGGGATGACTCCCAGGAAGCTCCCTTTTACTATTCTGTTGGCATATCAATTATCAGTCATTAGAGTGTCTGCTTTATATATGTTCACTCTCTATTTTGATGATCCTTCAAAATGCTGCCATCACATGCCATCCAAATTACTGTTAATATGTGTCCTAGTATAGGGGGGTTGAGGGTTGGTTCCCAAACCATATTTTATTATTAAAGTAGTGCATATTTACAATGAAATAACAGTTGAAGCACATTTTATGTTATAATAACCATTAAATTATCACATATCGTCAGCAAAATCTAGATAGCAGAGTGAATGTTTATATGGGGCCTCACGGTGGCGCAGTGGATAGCACGTTCGCCTCACAGCAAGAAGGTCGCTGGTTCGAGCCTCGGCTGGGTCAGTTGGCATTTCTGTGTGGAGTTTGCATGTTCTCCACATGTTGGCGTGGGTTTCCTCCGGGTGCTCCGGTTTCCCCCACAAGTCCAAAGACATGCAGTACAGGTGAATTGGGTAAGCTTAAAATTGTCCGTAGTGTATGAGTGTGAATGGGTGTGTATGGATGTTTCCCAGAGATGGGTTGCAGCTGGAAGGGCATCCGCTGCGTAAAACATATGCTGGATAAGTTGGTGGTTCATTCCGCTGTGGCGACCCCAGATTAATAAAGGGACTAAGCTGAAATGAAAATGAGTGAATGAATGAATGTTTATATGATTGTCAACAAATGACCCGCTTCTAAGTTATTAGTATAAAACATCCCTTTACTCAAGGTCAAAGTTCAGACCTTATTATTTTACAATACGTTTCAAAGTTTGTCATGGTCAACAGATCGTCTAAGGGAAACCATCAAAAAGAGTAACCAACAACTTCCAAGTTGTTTTTAGGGCAGAGGTGATTTATATGCTAAGTCAAAGCCAAAATGTGCCTTTAACCTGGTCACTCGAAACAAAAAGTGCAGCCAAATCATAATTTATAACCAGCATTAGTTCTGTCTTTCTGTCCTCAATAGTTACAAGAATGTTCGTTCGCATAGAACATTTAAGGTGATTTGCATAATCTATTTGCCAGAAACTTTTATTCAAAGCAGTGTATTCAAGATACGTATTCAAAATGTTACTTCTCATTTAAACTTATGACCTTCACCTTGAGATAACATAAACACCTAATATAAACCATAATGTACTTAATGTAAAATGTGTTTTTAAAACTACAGGTTGTATAATGTGTGACAATTATTACATTTAACAGCATGCCAAGATCACATTTTACTATGATAAATGGTCAGCATGCCCAAAACAAACATGCATGCTATTTAGATCATGACATTAAATTGGCAAGACAAGGGCTGGTTCATTTTCTTATATGAAAAACCATTCATGATAGGCTTCTTTGAACATGCAAAATTACTTCTAAGAATCTGCAAAGTAATCTAACATTCTCACAAAACTCTAAAACAAGCACATTCAAAGTATGTATTCTTTGAGCCACATGGTCAATAAAATATATCCTCTTTCGTCAAATGTTGTCATCTGCACATTTGCAGTTCAGAGTTTACCAAACTACAGAGTCGGCAAGCAAATACTTCTTTATAAGGAACTTCTTAAATGAGATCAACTTTTGATAAATTTTCTCTTCACTCTATCACTGATGCATATAAAACACATACACACATATGCACGTAGCACTGTATGTTAATGTGGTGTACAATTTGTTTCTAGGCATGAGATATGCATAAGGAAGCACTTAAGGGGCAAAATGTATACCACATGAATAAAATCCAATGCTTTGATTTTTGAGACATAACATTAGCATATGGCATTTCCAAAACCACACAGAAAGCTGGATGTAAAACTTAATTACAGAATTTCCAGATGAAGGAAAACATATAGCAACAAAATCATTATTTAAAACACTAATAATTCTCAAATTAAGAATGGCAACTATTGTTTTGACTATAATCAGATAAAAACAGGTTTAATCACAAACATAAATATGAGGTGGTTCCAACTTTGGTGGATTGTAAAGAACTAGAAAAAACACATTCTTTCATCTGACACTTTAACCGACACTTGCACAAGACACATTCTTACAATCCCT
Source organism: Danio choprae (assembly GCA_903798125.1). Classification (NCBI taxonomy): domain Eukaryota; kingdom Metazoa; phylum Chordata; class Actinopteri; order Cypriniformes; family Danionidae; genus Danio; species Danio choprae. Next base: position 12,837,766 of record CAIGQW010053747.1, read on the forward strand.
CCAGATCTATAGAAAAACACTGCTTTTATGAAGGGTGCTTCACACAGGTGAGCGAGCTTGACAAACCACCTTCAGAAACACTCTTCTCTCTCTAAAAAAATTACTCCTTACTCTAGCACTTAATTCTCTGAGCACTAACAGTTTCTTTGTATAATTAGCACTTCTTGTGTTTATTGCCTCTTCTTGTTAAATCAGTGAATGACTAAATGTAAATGTAGAGGAAATTCCAAATTTCATCTTCACAATGCATTTGAACTTCACAAGGCTCAATTAGTTCACGTCCAGATTAGCATCAGTAACATGCTGAATTTCAGATGAGATTTTCAGTCTGAGGTTCCTCAAACCTGTAACATCTCCACAAGATTTTGCAGAAACTAAGTCATGATCATTTAAACATCACAATGATTTAAGACATCCAAAAGAAATTTGGTTTTGCAGACTACAAAACAGTTTTGTGTATAAATTCTGTGTGCTCGCTATAGCAACATGTGTGTTGTCACGAGTTCTGAGGTTTATCCTTATCCCTTCTGACCTGCAGGACCCAGTGTCCCTCATATCAGAAGAGAGATATGAGCAGTGCTGTAATCCTTATAAGAACTGAGATCATCTCCTTTCCAATCACATGACAATCTCAAACTCAAATCAGATCATTCCAAGCAAGTTCTAGAACAGGTCATTTCTCCAAAAAGAAAAGATATGTCCTGAAGTATGCATCAAATACAATACTTTTACATAAGATGTTTCATAAGGTTCATGAATAAGGAATTACATACATTATAAATTCATCTCTTCTACATTGATTCAGCCCTAAATAGTTCAGTAGTTGGTGTTGACAGTGTTACCGGTGTTCAGCCTCAACACCAGTTGTACTCTTTAGTTGTTGTTGATACAAGCATTTGACACACAATTGACACTAACTTGAAAGTAATTAAATAGCACACAGTTGAGATGCACAAATAATCGGCGTGATTCTGAAATCAATGATCTAAATCACCAGAAAGCATGTGAAAATTTAATAACATGGGTTATTAAACCCATTTTTTTGAGTGTCTGAAATAAACCCTTCTGTGAGATGATTCTGTAGACATGTGTTTATTAGTCACAATGAATCAATAAGCTACTGGTCATTAGTTGGCCAATGCAAGACAGTCACTGATCAACTGTCAGGCCTAGTTTTTGAGGTGCGTCCAGTACCATAGGCTAATGTCATCTAGCAAAGACAACGCAGTCATCTTTTGTCAGTGATACTTAGTTGTCGGTTTCATGCGTCACAGCCTTAACAGATCATATAATTAATGTTGTGCATGTAAGAGGCACAGCTATGCATAGATGGAAGTTTTAAATGCCTCAAATAGATCACCGAGGTCAGCATATCAGAACAAGAGGAGCTCATGGTTAACTCGTCTATGAGAAAAGCGGCATAAAACAGACACACATGCAGATAGGACTATGGGCTGCTCTGCATCATTCCCATCAAGCCTTTGAGGAGGTTTAGTGAATTCAGAAACATCTGAAGGGTGTTTCCAGCTGTGCAGCTCATGGTGGTTTGCAAATCATGCAGGATAGAGCCTTCATTGAGCCAAATCGTGTTCTACTGCATCTCACCTTCCTCTAAGCCTTCCTTTAATTTCTTGTGCATGTGGGTACATGGGAGTTTAAAAGGGGGGGGGCACAAATGTCGTGCTGTACGTGCATATTGGTGAGGCTCTATGGTCAGGACCTATTGAAACTTGACTCTCTTTTCCAGCTGGCAAACCACATTTAAGCAAAGGTCTTCAAGCCTGGTGGTTAACACATAGGTGAATAAATGCTATATGTATGCTGTAGCACCTGATTGGAAAAGATAATGCACTGTGACTTGGAACCTGCCATGAAACAAAAAGAAAGTACCTTTGAGTGAGGTATCATAATATGCTAACTTTAACATATTTAATGAGAGATTTGTTTAGTCTGGGATGGCAGACAGGTGTTTTTGGTATACAACTGATTAGGCAGCATGCAAAACACCCCAGCATTTGTGGCATCCGATTAGTGGAGTTCAAAGCATGTAAACACTTGTAATGGAAGCCCCTCCAATAATGGCATGCTGCCTAGGAATTTCTTTGTCCGGTTTCAAAATGTAAACTGTAGCTCACCCAGTAAAGTCAAGGGAACTACAGTATTTCATAGAAACAAGTTTTTTAATCATCAAAATTAACTTTTTTTCCCATTGTATAATCGTTTAGTTGAACGAAAAAGCCAGCAATAGCCACATTGAGCATCCTACCAAACAGCACTCTTTCGGGACACCTGCCAATCACTGCATGTCTCTGGAAAGTCACTAAATGTTCTCATAGACTCTCCAAAGAATGATAGAAATAACTCCTATCCTTCAAATGGGTCTTAACAAGCCACTCTGGGTGTGCCTTTAAGAATATGTCCTACTTCTTGAAGCCCATCTTCTTCTGAGAGGCAAGGGTCCAGTGACAAGCCCATCTGTCTACTGCCACTCAGCCTGTACCAAAACATTTCACACCATCGCTCATTAATCTAGACTTGCGTGAAAGACACCAGACCCGCTTGAGATAGTCTCACATTTGTGGCCAATGGAAGCAGATCAAGATCACACATCAAAAGGTCAGAAACTAGTTGACCTCCTAATAGCGATATCAAGATATGTTGCACTTAAACACCAAGAATCTGATTTTTGTATAAAGATATCATCTTAAATGAGTCTTAATGGGATGCTTATTGAAGGAACACGCCACTTTTAGGTTTTACTATTTTTTCCATTCAGCCTATCTCCAGGTCTGAGGGCAGCACTTTTAGCTTAACACGGAGAGGGTGGGACATAGTGTAGCTCCCCTTTTTAAAAAACAGCCAATAGTCTTTTGGTTTATCATTGTTCTGCCAGTGAGAGTGGTTAAGCTCAAGCACATCAAATGTGAAGGTTCTTGAAAGGGGCGGGGCATGCCCGATACTAGAGAGCATTGATTGGTCACGATTTAATGAAAAACTGAAGTATGATGTGACATGAAACAAACAAAAACATTGATCCATTTAGGCAGAAGTGACAAACTACAAGCTTTATATGTTTAAATTAGTTTTATATCTACAAAACAGTGACAAAATTCACATTTAGGCGCACGCTAGCTCATAGATATACTAAAAACGCTAAAACAATACTGATACTACCATCTAAAAAACTTTATTTTAATTTCATGGGGCCTTTAAGAATCAGACTACTCAGGTCAAGCTTGATGTTCCTGCTTCATGCAAAAGGAACGGTTTGTAAGAGACTTTACAATAAACTTTAAATAAATACATATTCAATTACAGAATCTTACATTAAAAACTTCTAAAGATACTGATTCACATCAGGTCTGCATGCGTGCATTATTTAGTTGAAATAGAAAAAGAAAGTATAAACACTCTTTCTCTCAGGGGTCAACATGGTTCCAGGTCAGCTGTTTTTGGCTACAGCTGCTGGTGCATAATCAAATACTTGTTTGGATTTCAGATTGATTCATATCCAAACAGTTCGAATATGAGCACAGGATGACGTTAAAGTTTTTTTTGCTTACTGAAATCAACTGTGCAACATGCATGACATGCATAAACCCATGAATGCTGCATTTGAAATAATACTGCAGGATGGATTCTCAGTCCCCTGAGATATCTCTCATGATGTTGCATCACCTCAAAATCCCCAAACACATGATAGCTATAGCTTACACTGGAGCTCAGGGGTTTCCTGATTGCTCTGTGGACCAGTGTTTGTTTTTTCGAGATGGGGTTGCAAACCCTGAATGCAAATGATGCTTGCAGAGATCTATTCCCACAAAAGAAATATATGGTTGTAGCAGAACTCTATGGAATCCCCACAGGAAGCATTTCCCTTCATTGTGTGTCTGTACACTGGCCACAAGGAATCCCCCGTGAGAGTTCAAACACCCGCTTGTGCTCTTTCTCTCTCTCTCTCCATCAAGTTTGCACTGCTATCTCTTTTTGACTTAACCCCCCACGACTCTTTATTTCCCTATGAGGCACTCAAAGCACTTTTCCCCTCAGCTATCCCAAACACACGCAGCCACACACAGTCTCCAGATCTCCAGCCCATCACCTGAGAAACAGTGAGAGAGTTGTGGTGAAATCTTATTAGGAAAGCATTTAGCCTTGGGAAATGAAGCCTTTCGTCTATTAGATAGAGGAAACCGCATGCTGGTTACCTAGACCACACATCTTAATCAATAGAACACACAGCATTATTTTAGCAACAGATGATCAGAGGAAGATGATACTTTTCTTTCAGACTGTCTGATTTTAAAATGAAGCATAGCATAAATACACAAACGGTTACATGGTAAGCATTCCAACCAACTGGTCAACTCGATTTATTTGATCATGAACATATAAAAAACAGTATAACAGTATTTCATTCAACAAAAACAAAGTCAGGGTTGATGCTATTTGTGATGGTTAAGTGCTGCTAAGCAGTCTGCTGTGTAAATAATATCTATAGTCCAACAGCAATAAGTAAAATAAAAATAACACAAGCAGTGAGGTGGTACCAAAACGAATGAATTCAATAGCACTAATTTGATAAGCAACCTAAAAGCTACACACTAAATATATAGAGCAAAAAGATTGAAGCCTCGATGAACATCACAATGCACTTGTAACTGCTTTTGCCTTTGCTGTACTGTTTCTTTAAGCTGTCTCTGAAGGAAGATATGGAGCACAGGCTGCAGAGCAAATTGCGTTGACTGAGTTATGTGATAAGAAGTACATGGAAACCTAAAATAATGACATGGAGATCATTCAACGCATGATGATATCTGTATCAATACACATGCACACTTCTGGGAGTTAAAAATGTGATTAGGATTTACATGCATGTTAATTTATTGTGATTTATTGTGAAAATGCTTAATACAAAAAATATTATTTATGCTCAAAAGCTCTGAAAAAAAGTTAAATCCACCTTTGTATCAACAAATAGACAAACTTGTTTCCCATGAAGCTGTCAGTGTGGTCTACTTCTCAAATTTCTTTTTTTTTTAATTATATATCATATTTTTATATATCATGGTTTTTTATTAAATTATATTTTTTCCAGCTACATCATCAAAATGAGGACATCGAATGGACCTGTATCTAAGAGCCACTTTAAACAAGACATTAACATTCACTTGTATCAGGATATATTCAGCTGAATGGCTAAAATGGCCACTTATATCTAACTTTAAAACTTTAACAAAACATTTCTTACATAAAATGTGAAGTATCTAGACTATTAAGTTTCTTTGCTAAGTAATAAATATATCAGATGAGAAAAAAGGATAAATGTATTATAAAACACTAAATAAAAAAAAATACTCATGATTTTAATGCAGCCATAATTCATCTCAGGTTGATGAAAACACATATTATATTATTACCAGGTATAAACAAGGCATCACCAGATGTTTTTGAGCAACCTGATTGAAAAGTATCACTGAAAACATCTTACAGTATAACAAAAGGTTCTTATTACAATTGTGCGCTCAATGAGTGTGTATAATTCTATACACCAGCACCCATGACTGTATTATGCTTTCTGAACCTAAATAGTGACCTTAAATGCCAGTTTAAGAGAACGGGGACAACTGCTCCACTGGGAATTGCAGCATAACCCTTTATTTGGCAACAGTGCACTTCGAAACCTCCACTACTTTCTCCCCTTTTTTGCCTCTTCATGTATCTGTTATAGGCTGCCAGCAACTGCATACCAGCAACTGGTAAAGTCAGATGAAGCTACTTTGATTGACAGACAGAATTGCAGTGGGAGAGTCCTGCGGCTTATTTCTTTTATGAAACCACTACTATTATGTAGCAGGGAGTAACAGGTTTCTAAGGCTCCGGCCCTGCACGACTTTGTTCACAGGGAGGAATTCCCAGCAGCAGGCTTCAGTAAATGCATGCTGGGTAAATGTCACATACCCCTGGGGGCCGACTTTCCTCGAATGAAGGAGCTTGCTTTGATTAGACCCACTGCGCTTTGGGTTGAATAACACAAGTATCCCTCTAATAAAAAACACACACAAACTGTAGTGTCTGTGTTGGAATGGAAAACAAACATGAAGGCAAAGGTGGCGCTAAAATAATGGGAAACATAAACAGAGAAAAAAAGTTAAATCAAACAAAACATTAACACCCAAACCCTGTTATAATCTCTTTATAATCATTTCTTACAGAGATTCCAGATTTGCTCACTTTTTCCTAATAAAAGGGGAGTAACTCACTTGTTGTGGAGGAAGCCAACCCTTGCCCCATGGTGGCAGCTTACGTCATCGGATAAACTTCAGTGTACCGAGCCAAAAGAAACTCTTCCAACATTCCATAACTAACAGCAGGGCGTGTTGATGACCTGCGGCGTGGACAGTGCGACAGGTAAGAGGAAACCCATCCCAGCCTAAACTCTTCCTGCCTGACTGATTAGAGGTGGGCTTACCCTTCTGGCCTGCACCTACAGGGCATATCCACTGCCACAGAGGGTGTGTTGGGCACTTTGGTTGCAAAGATGACACAACGTTTGTTTGCTTCAATGAACAGTAGGTAGGTAATTGTAGCAGGCATAGGATGATAACCGGTTTCAATGTTTACCACGGTTTGGAAAGTCAAGGTTTTAAAACAGCAAAAATGTTCTGTTATTCCGTTCCTCAGGTATATGTAAAGGGGTTTTTTATGTGTTGTAAAGAAATCTGTGTTTTTGAAACTAATGAAGATAGCAGAAGTCAATGATTTATTTTAATTATTTAACCTGACATGTTAATTGTTCAAAAACATCATAAATGTTTCCTAAAATGAAATATATTGTATTCAATGGGGAAAAGTTGTTGTGTTTAACCAAGACATTTAAAAATAACTTATTTTAGAGCAGTAATCACAATACCGTGATATTTTTATCCAAGGTTATCATACCGTCACAAACCTATACCGGCCTATGCCTAAATGGTAGAAAATCAAACTAATACAAAAAGAATGACTGACCCTAGTACAAGTTTAAAGGATCCTCATCAAACTGTAAGGGTATTTTTATTTGACAGTAATTCTAGACTCAAAGGAGCACTGAAAGCTGCATTTATGTAACACCTGCAGCTAAATACCAATCCAAGGAGTTGACCTTTTCTGCAAATTTCTCGCTTCACTAGAAATGACAGGAGTGTCTTTAACAGGAACTTCACTTTCTGGAACCAGGACTAAATGTATAATTTTCTTTTCTTTTCTGGTCCAGGCCAAACAGACTGCACAACATAATAGTCTTTCATCTTCACTTATTAATTCTTGTTCTTTCAAAAAAGTGACCATATTTGAGGATCATCGTTTAACCTTCCTCATGCTGTATGATGTTCTTCCTTCTGTGGTTAAATAAAAGAGGATATTTTGAGAAAGCCTGAATGTTTTTGGTGTAATATAGTGGAAGTCTCCTTTTGTGTCATAGAGCTCTAGAATTGTGATGTTTAAAAAAACGGCAGTATATGCAATGTAATCCCACTATCGAAATGACACACTACGTCAACAACTAAGCTACATAAAGAAGAAAATTGAACACTGGAATCACACTGAAATCATGTAAAATATTTATAATATAAGATGACATAGATATATAAAACTACAATCACAAAAGCTGCTGAAATCCTCCATCTAGAACAAAGCAGAAAACGTTTTCTGTACTTGGGAACAGCTTATCACCATTTTTAAATCAACTTTCATCTTCACAAGCTCACATTAACGAGACAGTTCGTCACAATGGTATCGTTTTATCTTTTTTTACCCTTATACTGCTTCAAACCTTCATGCTGTTCTGTTCTTTGGAATAAAATAAAAAAGATTTGTGTTTCAGCAAAGGCCTCGTATACATTTAAGTAAGAATTTACAGCCACTTAAACAAGTCAAAGGTAATCCAATAGACAAAAGGAGCAAAAAAATGTCCTCTTGTACCAAAGCCAACAGAGCACAATAGAAAGTTTGAATACTTGAGTCAATGGCCATTACAGATCACGTCTCAGCAACGACAGTTTTATTGTCACTTCTGCTACTAGCGTTTATCTGAAGCTCACTCAGCTACAGTTACGGAGAAAACATGAAACGTGAACTTGAGATAACCTCGCACACGAAAGCTCTTTAATCTGGTACTTCATTCCAGAGAACACAAACCACAAGGTAAACAGAACTGAGCCATCAGGTTGTTCAAATGACACGAACATAACACCTTATATGCAAATAGTGCGTGCAAAATTTTAAAAAGACTTCAGCGCCCATAGATGGTCAGGTACCAGACAAAGAGACCACACGCAGACACGAACCGAGTTTTATCACAACTTGTTACTTTTAATGTGATAGTGAGGTAAAACCAAACCACGGTGTCTACTTTAGCTAAATAACATCCAAACCTAAAGGTATTCTACTTTCTCCATGGTTATGCGATGGATGCTGATACGCGTCCAGCTGTGTCCCACACACAAAGCGAGCTGAGTTTCTAGCACAGAACAATAAAAACACACGTATTATCATTCTGCCACTTATTTATTTAAGTAAATATGACCACAAAAGGCTTGATATAATAGGTGTTGTGTGAAAGAAATACATCCACACACACATACATCGTTAGCAGCGCGCTAACGCTAACAGACCCTCAACGCTTTTGTTCTGAAAACGCCGGTAGCAGACGACCACTTTCCTGACAAATTAACTTTCAGCGTTGGATGTAAAACACATTTACACTACGAAATTCACATAGGTGACTCGTGTGGACAATAGATTAACTATACATGAGAGATATTGACAGTAACAGCCCCAAAACTATACAAAAAAATATTCGCTCGGCGCGCGCACTCCGCCGTCAAAAATAAAATTCGCGCGGATTACAACAGCATTAGTAATGTCATAAAGCCATATAACACGTAGTTATATCTTAGCAGATGAGTTATTGGCGATTTTTGTTTCTTTTTCATACTCACAGATTTGTCAGACTCGCTCCATGTGATTCGGCGTGTATCCGCGCGCGCGCCTGTATCTGCGCGTGTGTATGTGTGTGTTGTGTACGGGTGTGTGCGCGTACGCAAGCGCGGAGATTCCCTTGCTGCAACGATGGAGACGCAGCGTCACCCAGAGCAACAGAGAGGGAAAAATGTGGGTGAAAATTACATTAGAATTGAATTTCAGTATTTGAAATTGCACTTAAAAATTAAGGCAAGACACTGCATGTGAATATGGTAAACCAATAACCAAAATTGATTACTATGCTTTTAAAAAAGTCTAATAAAATATTTAAACAAGTATCATTATTTGTATTCATTTCTGGAACAAAAATCTGAACATTGTTTGAAGTCGTGTACAAAATTTGTCAAGGGCTCTCTTTTTTCACTCTATAACATAAGAAAACACGTCAAACAGCAAGAAAAGAAACACATTTTCACGCCTTTTTGTGGAATTAAATGTTGTATGTGATCAACAACTTACGTTTGAACACATTCCTCTGTAAAAACCTTCAAAACATGCTTCGAAGGTTTGAATTTTGAAGGCTTTTACAGAGGAATGTGTTGATGTAGGGGCTACTGGAGTAGAGAATTATTGCTCAGTGCAGGGGGAAAACAGTCATTAAAAATATGCATTATAATTGTAAATTCTACAAACTGATCAAGTGTGACAGGTGCATGGGGAAAAGCTTTTTTAGCTGTAGTGTCTCGCCTTAATCTCATCAGCTAATCACTAAATGCTAATGCTACGCTGATAACTGCGCCATCTAGTAAAGGAAAATGTGTCAGTGGGTCATGTTATATGAAATCTATCTTTTAATGTAAAATTTAGCTTACTGTAACCCCATCATTTACACAAATATCCCACGTATTCATTCATTCATTTTCATTTCGGCTTAGTCCCTTTATTAATCTGGGGTCACCACAGCGGAATGAACCGCCAACTTATCCAGCATATGTTTTACGCAGCGGATGCCCTTTCAGCTTTTTCTATAATTGACATATTTCTTTATAATTTTGTGTTGTCGTACTGAAATATTTATAATGAGGTCATTGCATTTATCGATACATTATCCTTTAAGTAGTCTGTTTGGTTTAGACTTTATGCAGGTCATCACCTAATAAAAGATGAGGTTCTCTCACAAACACACACACACACATATGTCCAGCAACAGATGGATGCTCCACGTCAGTTGTGACCTCTGAAGGAAACAACACTATTGTTTGGCTTAAATTATTATAACACATGCTTTTTAAAGCATTTTTCAGGTTTAAATTTGGAGTAAATAATTACATTAAAATGGGAAATTAATTAACAACATAAAACAAATGTTAATTTAGTGACTTCTGTATAATGAAATATGGATGACAATAAAACACTTCATTAAATGTTGTTTTTTAAAGTATAGCTTTTTGTTCAAACAAATAATTGATTTAAAACTTAGGATGGTATATTTAGTATGCTTATTTTCATTATATGTTGTGCATGTAATTTAAATAGTTGTTTTTGTATAATTAATTAATTAAGTCCAATTACAATATCATTCATTCATTTTCCTTCTGTGTGGAGTTTGCATGTTCTCCCATGTCGGCGTGGGTTTCCTCCGGGTGCTCCGGTTTCCCCCACAAGTCCAAAGACATGCGCTATAAGTGAATTGAAGAAGCTAAATTGTTCGTAGTGTATGTGTGTGAATGAGTGTGTATGGATGTTTTCCATTGATGGGTTGCAGCTGGAAGGGCATCCGCTGTGTAAAACATATGCTGGATAAGTTGCCGGTTCATTCTGCTGTGGCGACCCCAGATTAATAAAGGGACTAAGCCGAAATGAAAATGAATGAATGAATGAATGAATATATATATA
>CAIGQW010053747.1:12849025-12860406 GCA_903798125.1 Danio choprae
GTACAATAAACTGTATCTCAAATACAGAAATATATTGAGGAATGTTGGAAGCTAACAGACATTGACTCTGTAATTCTCCATGGACATTATGAACATTCTCCATAATATCTTCTTTTCTGTTAAAAACCATAAACCCTGTTAGACATTCAAAGGGTATATACAGTAACGTTGTTACCAGTATGTTTCTGTATTTGAGATACAGTTTATTGTACCATACTGTAATTAGGTTAACAGTTGACTACAGTAAACCTATTAATTTGTCCTAAATTAAAATTTTACTTCATAAATTGTTTTTATGTTTAAACGTATAACTATAATCATTTTTATCTTAGTAATACTGACATTTAAACGGACACAATTACTAAATATTTCATTCTGTATTAAAAACATTGGAAATGCCAATGACAACATTGAAAACATTATATTTAAAATATTAAAATCATCTGATTTTAAGAAAAAATGTCTGATCTGCATATCGTTAAAAGCAATTGTAACAACCACTTTAGCTTTGGAAAAAAAGCGCAACTGTAAAATATTAGTATTTATGATCTAAAATACTCAATGTCTGAACTCACATGTATGAATGAAACGGTATTTCTAGTTGTAAAGTTTTAATTAGTGAGTAAACTGTCATTTTTGGGGAGGGTGAGCTATCGCTTTACCAGCAGCCGTTGGTTGTGTGTCAGTGACAAGAAACAGCTTGTTTGTCCCACTGATCCTCCAAGCAGATTTTCAGTGGTCTTCTTTCTAGGACAGCGTGATGCTCTGGCCGGTGACGTCTGCACTACAGAAATGCCATCTGCCCTGAACCGCTTCACTCCTGTCGCTCTGCTAAATGAGCTTAACGCTGTTCCTCTGATGATGGACACTGTAAACAGAGCGCTTCAGTTCAACTGCTCCAAGATCAAGCCCATGACTACGTGCCTGATGTGCACACTGATCTCCTGATGCTTTTTTTAAGACCAAACATGACATTATTTTGCTATAAAATGCATTTCAGAATTTTTCAGAGGCATGTCGAGATGAGTTTTGGGTGAAACAGAAAACAGGAGGAAAACATTATTAGCATGATGATTAACATGATTATGAAACATTCATTCATTCATTTTCATTTCGGCTTAGTCCCTTTATTAATCTGGGGTCACCACAGCAGAATGAACCACCAACTTATCCAGCATATGTTTTTACGCAGTGGATGCCCTTCCAGCTGCAACCCATCACTGGGAAACATCCACACACACTCATTCACACACATAGACTACGGACAATTTAGCTTACCCAATTCATCTATAGCGCATGTCTTTGGACTTGTGGGGGAAACAGGAGCACCCGGAGGAAACCCACGCCAACACGGGGAGAACATGCAAACTCCACACAGAAAATGCCAACTGACCCAGCTGAGGCTCGAACCAGCAACCTTCTTGCTGTGAGGCGATTGTGCTACCCACTGCGCCACCGTGAGGCACGATTATGAAACATTTTTATCTAAATTTGACTATGATAAAAAAAGAAACAGTTCACCCATTGTCTTTTTTTAATTCATTCTTGTGTGATTCTATGCCATGTATCGACTATTTAACTTTTTTAATTTTAAAAGCTTTTATTAAATAATAAACGTTTCATTTTACATGAAAAAAAAAACAGATTTAATTTGTGTTTAATTTGTGTTCCTCATTCATAATCTGTTAATCCTCATTTCATCACAATTCTGTACAGCTTTCAACAATGTTAAAAAAAATGCTTTGATCTGATATCTGATAGTATGTATATGTTATGTAAATAAATAAGAAATGAAAAACATGTGAAACATTACATTTGGGGTAGTATTTGAAAACCTATTGTCATTATATTTGTTCAAATTTCAAATAAATGTTTTAAATGATAATATTTTTATTACAAATTTTGTTCAGTAGCTTATAAAATAAAACTGAAGATTATACTCGCCACATTTATATAAATTTGACTATCATTTTTTTTAAAAAGTATAAAACGAATAATTAAATAATACTAATTTCATTCCAGACATTATTAGTTATTTTATCAAATAATTATAGTATAAATTATAATTTAATTTATTTAAAAACAAATCCAACTGACCTTCAAAATATATTAAATGATGGCAATATTTTCTTTTCAAAGGAGTGATATAATATTACTATTTATTTTAAAGCACTTGAAGTTCATAAATAAGTGTAGTGTAGCAATAGAGTGTTGCATAATAAAATGCCCATTACAATGGATTCTTCAAACTCCCAAGATGTCACGTGCTTCATTCACAAAATATTTACATACCTTGGGAAAACCAAAAAGGTTGGGACACCCTCAGCGATGCCAATGTCCAGCTTAACTTACTGATCCAATTTGCAGAGCTCTCCATCCTTTAAGAATTAGGCTCCTTCTGGCCCCCGAGCAAGGCATGCTGGGAGCGGGACGTTTGCGCCACACTGTAAACAAGGGGATATAAAACCCAGAGCTCAGTGCATTCTGTGCAACTCCAAGCTTGAAGCAGCAATAAAACAGGATTTACTCAAATATTTCGGCACACCAACCTTTTACAGCAACTATAACCATGGTACTGGAGGATTCTGAGAGCAGCGTCTTTGAGCTGGACATCACCGTGAGTTCAGATATTTGTTCTATTGATTTATTCAGAAATTTTATATTTTATATGCCGTGATATAGTGGATACAATGAATTGGTTTAAGTCGCATTGGTTTTGAAAGTGTTTCTTTCAAAGGTGTAGACTAGTTGTTTTGATGTTTGCTGTCTGTTGATGGGATTTGTGTTGTTTACTGTCCTGCAGCTTTACTATGTCCGCTCATGGTGTTTCGTTGTTTTTGTGATAAGCAGGCTATTTATGACTGCAGTCTGGAAAAAGGCAGCTTAATGTACTGTGTTCGTATGAAAGAATGTTCAGTATTTTTTATACAGATTTTTTTATGGGTGCTTTACCTTTATTTTGAATTATGGATTGTATTGTGTTTTAGAGTTTGGAGGAAATGTCTGTAAATTGAATGTAAAATGAACTGGACACATTTTTTTTTACAGATTTTATTTTTATACAGATTATAAGATGGATTTTTCAAGGAGATTTCTAAGTAAATCGCTCATCTTTAGCAAAGTAATTTGCCAAATCCATAAACAACTATGGAATAAAAAAATTATAATAATTTCAATCATCATTTGTTTATAACAGTTATTATCATTTATCTGTTTCCATTGCTGTTAAGGTACCTATTAAATAATTAAATAAAAAAATGTGATAAATAATAACAACATAAAAAAACTAAAAACACATGAAACATTACATTTGGGGTAGCTAAATAAATAAAAACCTATTGTAATTTTTTTGTTTCATTTCAAATAAATGTTTTAAATGATAATACTCTTAATCTAAATGTTGTTCAGTAGCTTATAAAATAAAACGCAACTGAAGATTAGACTCGAAACACAAATCTATAAAATCCAGAGATCTGACAATAACTGCTAAGGTCTCTTCATTTAGTCCAGAGCTGTGAATACAAAGAAAAAAAATGAGATTTAGAAAATTCTCTCTATTTTTTGGAGAAGGTACTAAAGCATTACAAAAGTTCTCCAACTAAACTGCATCTGATTGAATAATTCTGGAATGCATGTTCGTTAATAATGATACAGAATTCACAAGATGTTACAAACCTGACCATAACTTTGCTTTTGTAGGAGGATGATGTGGAGACCTCCTTTGGAAGGGTGCATTGCACCATGAAGGGTGTCCCGCGGGGCAACCGTCCCACCATCCTGACTGTCCATGACATCGGACTGAACCGTAAGACGCTTTTGTTTCTCAAGAAAGCAATGTCTGTATCACTTCTCCACAAGACAGTGCTCTCAAGCTGCTTTTAAAAGAAAGTTTGCAATGAAATCTTATACACAACATATTATGTTCATTTTTAATCGACTGAAGATTTTGTGTATGAACATTGATGCTTCTTAGTAACAGAGTTATGTTCTCTCTTCTGCAGATAAGAGCTGTTTTGAGTCAATGTTTCATCACAAAGACATGCATGAGATCTTGCAACACTTCGCTGTGTGCCATGTTGATGCCCCGGGACAGCAGGAGGGTGCCAGCACCCTCTCCACTGAGTGAGTCAGGGGTCATTATGCTTCCAGATCTATCATAGCATGAAGATTTACATCTCTAGAGCATCCACTGGGAGTCACTTTTACTCATTCTGTCAACAAAGACGCATTAAACGTCCCCAGCTTCTAAAACAGGAAATCCATTTCAAATCTGCTCAATCGTAGCCGATCTGCTTCGAGCTAACATAGTGCAGACAGCTTTACTCAGCACCCTATGGCACCAGACTGGCAGAATGTAGGTCAGCATGTCACTTATAGGGTCTGAGAGGAACAGAGCATGTTTATGATCCGCCATCTGCTGCAGCAGTGTAACTGACATCCATCGCACATAATCCAAGCCCTCCAGAGCAACATCCATTCCAGACAGATTATGACCTCGCTAATGCCTGGATCCTAATTACTCTGTCGTGCTGTTTGATTGGACAGTCATGGTGTTTGACCTCCATATTGCTCCACATGTGTGAGGCTGAAAAATAAACTGCTTTTGTTGTTTTTTATTTTTTGTAGCTATACCTACCCTTCAATGGATCAACTTTCTGAGAGCCTTCCTATGATCCTCAATCATTTTGGGTAAGACTTCAATGCTCAGTTTTGAATCATCTCAGGTGGTTAAATAGGATTCCCACTATAAGCCAAATAGCAAATTCCCAATTTTACCAATTTCCATGACCTATAATGAAGGGATAAAAAGGCTGCTGTTGTGCTTGCATTATATAAATTTAGTTGAAGATCTTAAATATCATCTATCAGGACTTTAAAAGCCACTATGAGAACAACAATGGATAATTTACCTGAGGTACTTACTGTTTCTTACTGCTCCTAAAATGTATTTTATCCTGGCATGTTAGCCTTAATTAACAGGTATAATATATGACTGTAGTTGACATAAGTGATTGTCAGTTAATGAATGTGAAAGGGGAAGCACGGTGGTGAAGTGGATAGCACAAACGCCTCACAGCAAGAAGATTGCTGGTTTGAGCCCTGGCTGGGTCAGTTGGCATTTCTGTGTGGAGTTTGCATGTTCTCCCCATGTTGGTGTGGGTTTCCTCTGGGTGCTCCGGTTTCCCCCACAAGTCCAAAAACATGCGCTATAGGTGAACTGGGTAATCTAAATTGTCTGTAGTGTATGTGTGTGAATAAGTGTGTATGGTTGCAGCTGGAAGGGCATCTGCTTTGTAAAAACATATGCTGGATAAGTTGGTGGTTCATTCCGCTGTGGCGACCCCAGAATAATAAAGGGACTAAGCCGAAAAGAAAATGAATGAATAAATGAATGAACGTAAAATTAACAAAATGGAGCAGAAAAATAGCTTAATCATAACAACAGGCCTGAATCAATGAGATACAAAAACATGGTACGGAAAAACTACCTTTTGATAAATGGAAACTTAAAGCAACAAACAAAAATCCCTGATATTACTTTAAAAATATTTAAAAATTCCTCATTTTCAATGTCTGGAAAAAACATTAAAATTCCAGAAATTCCATGACCTGTGCAAACCCTGATTTAATCTCATTTTGAGGCTTGAAGTTCAGGTTCTTTTTCTTTTTATAGTCTGAAGAGTGTGATTGGAATGGGGGTCGGTGCTGGAGCCAATATCCTTGCCCGCTTTGCAGTGAGTTTTTAAGGCTTTTCCTCACTGTTGAATTTTGAATGGTCTTGAATAACACATTCATTAAAATTCAGTGTTGAAATAATCCTGCTCATTATTCTTGCCAACTTGCTTGTTAATACACAAGAATGTTTCTTCAGCACAAAAAACATTCCAATACTTTGTCATATGTTTGTATTAATTATTGGATTTTCTTGTATTTATCTCCAAAAGCTCAAACATCCAGACATGGTTGAAGGTCTTGTTCTGATTAATATGAGCACTCAGGCAGAGGGTTTCATGGACTGGGCCGCACAAAAGGTATTTCTTTCGGCAACATTTGCATTCTCATGATTATTAAACTCATTAACACAAATCCTCACTAAAGTGTAATGTTTTCAACAGATCACAAGCTGGACCCATGCTCTCCCTGATACTGTCATTTCACACCTGTTTGGGAAGGTGAGAACTGACTAGAGACTAATTTGATGGGTTCAATTAAAAATATTACCTGCAAAATAATTCTTAAACCTTTACTAATGTTGTAGGAGGAGATCCACAACAATCACGAACTGATCGCAACCTTCCGTCAACTCATTACAAACAACATTAATCAGTCCAACCTGCAACAGTTCGTCAAGTCCTACAAAAGGTATCACTAATGCCATCTGAGTCAGCTATGGCTCATATACTTTCATATACTGCAGTGAAGTAGAGAAAGCAATTCAATTTACCAATAAGTTTCCCTGTCATTTCTCAGCCGAAAGGATCTGGAGATTGAGAGATCAGTACAAGGAGGAAACGTTAATACAAAAACCCTCCAGTAGGTCCCACATGATGGCAGTAAACATACTGGTTTTGACTAGTGTATTGCATTAGACCTGACTTTAGTCACTAAGATGTTTCTTGTTTCTTTCAGGTGTCCAGCTTTGCTCATAGTGGGCGATAATTCTCCAGCTGTGGATGCTGTAGTGAGTTATTTTATGTTCATTATAAGTTATTCACAGCCTATGATTCATATTTTTTAACCCAAACTTTATATATAAATATTTAACCTCACAGGTTGACAGCAACTCCAGAATGAATCCAACAACGACCACCTTTCTCAAGGTCAGTAACCAAACATTTACGGATCATTAATTGTTCAAATGGCATTTATAACAACATTCTTTCGTTATTATGTGATCTGATGAACATTCAGTAGCTATATAAATACGTCAAATATAACTTATATTGTAAAATGTGACAGATATTTTTTAATATATCAATAGCCTATTTATACTTAGTCTCTGTTTTTGTTTTCAAGATGGCTGACTGTGGTGGCCTGCCTCAAGTTGACCAGGTATCACTCGAGTGATTTAAGATTCTTAATCTAGAGTGATTTTAGAGTGAACTACATTGCTTATGTTCTTTTACAGCCTGGCAAACTGATAGAAGCTTTCAAATATTTCATCCAGGGCATGGGCTACAGTAAGCACGCATTGTTTTAGCATCACAACAGCTACTTGAACTATTGCTCAAATTAATAACTGATAATACCGTCTTCTGTCTGCTCCACAGTGCCCTCTGCCAGTATGACCCGTCTGGCTCGATCTCGTACGGCCAGTAACTCCTCTAACCGGACCCGCAGCGGCACAGCGGACGAGCAGCGCGGACGGTCCCACACCGATGTGTCCATGGAAAGCGCCTGTGTGGAGCACAGCTCATCGGGTCACTCAGTTTCCGTCGAGTTGACCTGCTGAACGTGAAAACACACCTAAAATTTACTGAAGCTGATTAAAACGTTTCATGCACCATTGGTGTTTATCACAAGGGATATTAGAGTAGCGTTGGCCGTCAAAGAAAACAGATTTTGCACATAGGGCTACTTTAAATATCCTATTCTGAACCGGTGTACAGCTGTTTTCTTACAATGTGCAATATGTAATATTTTATACTGATTGTGTTGAGGGCTGATGTTGCATGTACAGTTTGCTGTGAGAATGTATATAGCTGTGTATTTTAAAATGAGTGTGTATGTGAATGACTGCTTTCTGATTAGGCTGAATGCCTGGGAGATTTTTTTATACATCACAATTTATTACTAGTGATAGTGTCATATATATATATATATATATATATATATATATATATGTGTGTCTGATAGTAATGCTTAGTCTTATAGTTTAGAATGACAGCGGTTTACATTACACTTGAAATAATTTCTGAATCATTTCTAGTGATTTCTCTGAATGTTGTAAGATTATATTGTACTGTATCAATAAAATATAACTAATAGTGTAATATAAAGTCAGTCTCGCTGCTGTATAACGTTTTACAACCAGGAATTTATAAAAATATATACAGTAAAACTGTTTTCATTAGTGTTACACAATAAATTACATTCATTTCAAACTGCTTCATTACACCATTGCTATATAGTGAGAAATGAATTCAAAAAGCAAAATCATATACATAAGAAAATGTCTTTTTAATAGAAAAGAGACATTTCTTACATAGTGTCAGAATTAAACATGAACAGTGATGACAAATGTCTGAACAGTAAAAAATATCACTGGCATTTCTCTTGTATGTGTATTTCAGAATGCTACATTATAAGGACATAAACACATTTTAAAACACCATTTTTAACTAAAATATATATTTTATAGAATGTATGATTTATATTCCTTCAAGGAGAATTCCTTTTATCGTTGAACACAACATAAATTTGTAAAACAATTTTTTTTTTTTTTTTAGGAATTGGCACGTCTGTCACAGGAAGTCTACAAAACATGTTAAATTGAATACTTCTTAAATGTAACATAAATTTTCCCTTATGCATGCATTAGAATCTTTACCATACTATCATTCCCTTAAAAGTTTTCTCAATATGAGTAACTGTGCTGATGTTCAATCCTACGTCACCTGAAATGGTTTCTTATCAACACTGAATGATCCTTTTTCCATGCCATGGACTAGAGCATCCTTGTTAGTGTCACTGATGCTTTTCATGTACTACAAATGTGAGCACAATATAAAGCACCCATATAAAGAGATTGGCTCCTGGCTCTTTGTAAACTAGTTAACAATCTCATTAAACTCATAGTACTGCTCCAGATCTGCAAAGATGTCGTTTGGATTCCTGCAGGAGAGGTTGCAGAAGCAGGCATTGATCCACATGTATTTCCAGGTGAGAAGTGCTCCATCTGGACACTCAAACTCCACCTCGATAGTCTTGGACTTGTAGGGGATGCAGCAGCGCTCATCAGTACAGACACCGCAGTATTTGGGCCAATAAGCCTTCTTACTGACACAGCCTGAGATGGTGAAGTTCTGAAACTCTGGCTCACGATAGATATTCAGGCATTTTTTACCAGGCTGAGTAAGAGATAAGACAGAAAGTCAATCATTCAATCGACCGACCAACCGACAATCAATCAATCAATCAATCAATCAATAAATCTGCATACGCGTCAATTGTATGTCAATTGTACAGCTGAAGTCAAAATTATTAGCCCTCCTATTATTTTTCAAAAATTTCCCAAATTATGTTTAACAGAGCAAGGATTATTTTACAGTATTTCCTAGAATATTTTTGGAGAAAGTCTTATTCATTTTATTCAGCTAGAAAAAAAAAATAGAACAAACCATTAGTCCAATGACTTGCCTAATTGCCCTAACTTGCCTAGTTAACCTAACCTAATTAATCTAGTTAAGCCTTTAAAATGAACTTTAAGATAACTACTTGAAATCTTAGCTTGAATGCATCTTTGAGATATCTTAAAAAATTATGTTATTAAAACTACTATATTAAGTTTAATTCTGACTTCTATGTGTCAGTCTATCATACATATATTGTCTGTTTGCCCATCTGTTTGTCTATCTGCCATCTGTATATCTTTCTGTCTGCATGTCTAGCTGTCATCTATATATCTTTGTTTGCCTGTCTAGATTTGATATCTGCCTGTCAATCAATCAATCAATCATCTTTATATAGGTCTGTCTATTTATCGTGTCAATAGCTATCTATTTTTTCGTATGTCTGTCAATCATCTATATATTTGACTGTTTCTTGACATTACGTTGTTCTGCCTATTTATCATCTGCATACCTGCCAGTCAGTCTGTCCATCTAATGCCTGTAATCCTCTTTGTCTGTCATCTATCTATCTATCTATCTATCTATCTATCTATCTATCTATCTATCTATCTATCTATCTATCTATCTATCTATCTATCTATCTATCTATCTATACATATATTACATGTATATACATCTGTCTGTTGTCTGTATACACTGCAAAAAATGCTTTTCTTACAGGATGTGTGTTGTTTGTTTCTACTCCAAATGTCTAAACATTCTTAAAGACGCATTTTCCAGAACATATAGTATAAAAATACATATAAATATAGTCTTGTTTTCAGAAATAATGTCAAAATTAAGTGAGTTTGTCCTTAAAACAAACAAAATGCCAATGGGGTAAGCAAAATAATCTTATTTCAAAGCAAAAGCCAGATTATTGTGCTTACTCCATTGGCAGATCACTTTGCTTGTTTTAAGGACAAACTCACTTGATTTTGACATATTTCTGAAAACAAGACAATACACTTTGCATGTCTAGAACATGCTTCTTGATTTAAGAATTTGTAGACATTTGGACTAGAAACAGTAAGAAAAGCCTTTTTTTGCAGTGTATATACTGTGTGTATCTCTATTGGATCTATCATCTGTACTGTATATCTGTCTATCTATTGTCTGCATATCTGTCTTTCTGCCAGACTGTGGTCTATATACAAGCCTGTTCGGCCATCTATTGTCCATATAGTTGGGTGAGTGAATTAAATACAATAGAAATAAACTCAAGCAGAATTAATTCCTCACTCTGAAGTGCTTGGTGATGTCCACCTCACAGGGTCGGAGGTTACACAGTCGAGACTCTTTCTCCATTACACAGCCAGCATTATTATTAGAGATGCGCAGCGAAATGCCCCGTCCACAGGTTTTTGAGCAGGGGCTCCATGGGGTAGTCTGGACAATGCAGTTGTTATGCCAAATATCATTAGTGGACACTGAAAAAGACATAAAGAAGCAGCATGAGATTCCTTAGGTAAAATAATGTAAGTACCTCACAACAAACAATCAATAACAGCTCACCTTCCTCAGGGGCATGTCTGGGGTTGGTCTTTCGTGGTTTACGGGACTCTTCGCAGATCCATTTTTCGCAGCATTGGCCTGGGATCTTCACTCGTTTGGGCGACTGACACCAGACTCGTGGTGGAAGCGAATCAGTGCAGAGAGGCACACATCCAATCGCCCCATTTACACACAGACAGCGGTATTTACAATTAGGCTGGAAGCTTTGGCCATTACGATATATCACACCATTATACTCACAGCCTGTGCCCATAACATCTGAAACACACAATAGATTTTTGTTATTGCATTTTGCATTGAATTTGTTTGTACTAAAAAGTGTATATTTAAATTATATACATTTATATTGTATTTATATATTTATAGTATATTTAAGTTTGAAATACTGTGGGGTCAAGAAGTCATGACCACACTGAAAACCTTGATTTGTTTTGTCTAATTTACACCTAGACAAAACAAACAAATATCTAATCTAATTTAAATCTTCTTTTAAATCAAATGGAGGATGAATTTAATTATTCTGCACTGTATATA
>CAIGQW010053747.1:12885868-12903391 GCA_903798125.1 Danio choprae
CACACACACACACACACAGTCAAACCAAAAATTAATTAGACACCATACAATTTTTTTATATTTTTTTCTAGTGCGTGCAGGACATTATAGTTAAGATATCAAAATAATGCCAACTGTGACATATTACATCCAAAAATTCTTCATACAGCGCACTAAAAAGTAACATGAATTAAAGAACCTGCTGACACAACACTCAAAAAATGCCGTTTGCTGTTTGTTCAAACTACTTATTTAAAATAAGCTGAAACAACACAATTCTTGATGTTTTTCTGTGACAACTTAATTGTTTTAAACAACTTAGTTGTTTCCCAGTACTGTATGGCAGCTGGAAGGGCATCCCCTGCTTAAAACATATGCTGGAATAGTTGGCAGTTCATTCCGCTGTGACGACCCCTGATAAATAAGGGACTAAGCCGAAGGAAAATGAATGAATGAAATAATTAATTAATTAATTACACCTAATTAATACCTTTCTATCATAGTTAACTAACATAGTTATATTTCTGAAAGAAATATTTCTTATAATATATAACCATTTCAAAACTACACTGAATAAACTGTGATATTGTGAAAAATGTTGAAGCTGTCTGATTAATTTGGTTTGACTGCAAGCTTGTTTTAGACCTTATGCAATTATACTCTAACAATCTGCAATCAAAGTTGCCAGCTCACCGGGAAAATGTGGCATTCCAGGTCCCGGTCCAGTCAGCAGGCTGTGGGGGGCTGAAACGGAGCTCTCCTATTGGTGGACGAGCATAAGGGACACCTAGGAAGTAGGTCACATGCTTGCTATCTGAGCCAGTTATAGGTTTCACCTCACTCTCTCCAAGAAGTGTGCCATGATCAGGGATGGACACAGAGGTCAATTTTAGCTGTAAACCTGTAAAAAAAAAAAAAAAGTCTCTCAGTTATTGGAGAGAAAAAGGATCAGAAACTGGAATTATTTGAAGAATGTTTAGTTTTAAGGCGTCACCTGTCCTGATGTAAACAGATTGAGCAGGCTCTTTAGTGACTAGTAAACAGCGCCGGCCGCTTGTCGTAGGAAGGCAGGTGTGTGTGTCTGGATACATCACACATCTCACAGCTGACTCTCTGCTATCAATAGACACAGCTGAACAGGACACACTGTCCTCACAGGCTACAATACAAAAAAAAGTTATGATAACACAGTACAATCACATATATCTGCATTGTAAATTGCAGGTTTATCTTCTTTTTTTATCATAGAGAATTTACCGGAAAGACACCAGTTCTTGACTTTATCCAGGTCCTCTGCTATGTCTCTGCTTATGTGGACAATGTCAAAAGCTGATACAGATGCATCCACGTACACAGAGGCGGCATCCAACTTCTTCCAGTTCTGCAAATCGGCTGCTTGAAAAAGAGCAAGGTAAATGTCAAGTGCTGAATTAAATAAAATGTTTTAATTAAAGGGATCCTATTATGACCTTTTTACAGGTTGTAAAACAAGCCTCGGGTGTCCTCAGAACGTGTTTATGAGGATTTCGTTCAAAATACATCACATATCACATATTAAGTATAAGTGCCCCTTTTTGGCTCAAAGTAAACACTCATTTGCATGTGTATCTTTAAATTCAAACAAGACTAATGCAATTTTACAACGTTCGTTATGTTAATGAATGTTGGAGAGAAATAATATTTTCAAACTTTTAAAAAGTGCCACTTGAACATGGTAACAATACTGATGTTGTCCTGTTTTCAAAATAAGAGTTCCACATACATAGTAAGTATAAAGCAAGCTTTGATAAACTAAAGAGAAATTTTGTTGTAATATTGTTGTAATCTCACTAAGAAACACCGTGGCCAATTAAATGCTGTTAAAAACAAAGGAAGAAATTTCGAAGAATGTTGCAAACATGTAACCATTGATATCCATAGTATTTGTTTTTCCTACTATGAATATCAATGGTTCCCAAACATCTTCAAAATATCTTATTTTGTGTCTACTAGTTTGGAACAAGTAAAGAGGTAGTAAATTATGGCATACTTTTCCATATGGATTGTCAGAGTTGGTGTTTTGTTCTGAATAGCCTATTTTTCACATGGATTTTACACTCATTGTATTTACATGAGAACGAGGAAAATATAATGTATTAGACATATGATATGTCTTTTCCATGTACTTAACTCAAATTATTCAGACACGCTTAGGTATATCTAAATTTGGACTCAATGGCACCGTTAAATTAGGAATATTGTAACTTGTATATCATAAATTCAAAGCACAATATAATCCCTTCAAATAATTATTTAGTGATAATAAATTCATAGAAAACAAATTATTTAGTGATAATAAATTCATAGAAAACTAATTATTTAGTGATAATAAATTCATAGAAAACAAAATATTATTTACTATTTATTTGTCTCTCACCATTTTTTGAAGGAGAGCGGAGACTAAACAGTGGACAGACACTGGGATTCTTTGTCCACTGGTTCACTACAAGGACAAACAAAGTTGATGTTACAGTGTAATCATCAAACCAAGCTTTCACAATTCACATACAGGAAATTCTCAATTCGACCACAATGAGTTTGAGTCTCCCAATGGTCTCTGCATATTTAAATATACCTGGCTTTTCATACCAGCCAAAAGGATAGAGTTGAGTTTGGACTTTAGATGGAGAACAGTCCTGAATCCTCCAGCTAGTGTTATCATTCTCACCACACGTCTGGATACCCAGGCTATTCAGAGTTAGACACAACACATCTGATCCTGTACAAAAGCAAAAAAGACACCAACTGTTACAGTGAGTTATATCATCCCTCTGATTTCACTTGCCATAGACAGAATCTGTGGACAATTTTGCTATTTCTGAACAGAATTTTGAAAAAAAATAATTTTGAGAGAATAGTAACTAAAAACTTTACATATTAAATAAAAAATAATAAATGTTTAATCTGTATTTCAGGTTTACAATGCAAATCCAATTAAAACCACTTGCTTGGTAAACAAAGCAAATCTCTCATATAATTTTTTCACTAAAAGATTATTCAATAATATTACTGAAATTAAAATGTAAATGTGTGTAAATATATATTTTTTCAAAATATATATATTATAAATATAATAAGAAACTAAAACGATTCCTCTGTATGTGAGGGCTCTTTCATACCAGGTACACCTGAATCTTTCACATATCCTATTCCGCGGCAGCATGGATCTTCATCACATCGCCTCTCACACTCGAAAAACCTGCTCAAAATATTTGAAACATTATTCATGAGGGAAACAAGTAAACTGTGATGGAGGCACAGCTTTTGTTGGCTTTTCCCCTTACCCTTCTGTAATAGGTTTACTGGACACACTGACTCGACTGCGTACAGAGTATGAAACCATCTTCTTGAAAGCAACGCGGCTGTAGAAACTCTTCACACTTCCAGTCAGAGATACTGTATATCAAAGAATATTGTGCATTGAGAAAAAAGTTTGTTACAAAATTTAGTCGTCAACATTTATAGTGTACATTTGTTGTGTACATTTGTACAAGTACATTTTCCTCATCATGATCCAAACAATGGACCATTAATACAAACATAACCTTTCAAGTGACTAATTTATAATCAAAAACTTTTGCTAATTACTATTATTTTTTAAATTCCCTTTAGTTTGAACTAAACACTGGCTGTAAAAGCTGGAAGCTCTTTTTTACAGCACTGAGAAAAAGCCTTTACGGCAGATTTCCACCTAGGTAGCATTATTTTCCAGCTTTAAACAGCTACAGCAGACGGACCACATGTTAAGAGTTTATGATCACACCTTTTTGTTGTGGATTACTTTATAGGCCATGAAACATTCAATGCCCTGTGATCCTTATTATGACTGAAGAAAACTACATTTGTGTTCCAGGAAGACATAATAGGACTATTGCACTTTAAAGATACTTAACACATATGCCACAATAAAAAAAAAAAAATGACAGTAAAGACAATTGCAAAGATGCAGAAGATTTTTCATTTCACATTAATACTGCTCTTTTGAAACTTTTATTCATACTGTATAATTAAAATAATTTATTGGCTCTATATATAGACTTTTTTGTGGTAATTCAGGTTAAATATTATAAATTGTATACATGTAGTCTCCCCAAAATTAACATGAATTAAAGGGATAGTTCACCCATAAATGAAAATTTCATAATTTATTCTCTCATGTACTGTGAAATATCCGATTCATGATTTATTTTTTATTTTCCCCCATTTATTTATGCTTTTGAATTGAATTATGAGACCTTGATCCTTTTTCTAAACAATTTTTAACCTTGGAATCTTTGAAAAAGTGACATTTATTGAAATTTTTATTATTTTAAAGTAAATATATTGCCTGGATTGGTGTTGTATACTATGGTAAAAGAAAAAACCCTGTAACAAACTGCCAGTACAATTTCTGTTGTTTTACAGACCCACTTCTCTCTATATTGTTTCTTATAAATTATATTAATTCAAACTGCTAAAATGTCAATAAAAGTCACTTTGATAAACTGCATGAGTTAAATTTTCAAAATCAAAAGTTGACAGATCAGAGATCAAGGTCGCATAACGCAATACACAACCATAAATACATGAAAAACATTAGATATGTTTTTGAGTGTGTGGTTTTTAACCTTAAGGAGTTACTTTCTTCTGCCAAACACACACACACAAAAAGATATTTTGAAGAATGCTGGTTGCTGGCACCTAATGACTTGCATGATAAGGAAAAAATACTATGCAATTACCTAATGACAGAATTTTCACTTTTGTGTGAACTATCCCATTAATCTAAACCAACCAAAACGAACAACATAAAATCTAAACAGTCCTTTTTAAAAGAAAAACCATTGGGCTAAAGAGCAGATGGACAGATGGTCTTTGCCCTGCAGAGGAATAAATGACTAAGGTAATCTGAGAAACATGCCGTCTGTCTATTACTGTTAAAATCAATTATTTGTTATTGCAAATGGTTTCAATCCTAGCTGTTCTGCAGTTCAGACAGACACCCAGAAATAACCACATTACTGTGTGGTCACTCACTCACCTCACCAACTCTTACATAACACTTTGTTTCCAGTTCTAATCAAGAGGCGAACAATGAACATCATGCGTAAAAGCCAAAGTTATACAGTCTACGGTCTCGGGTATGTGCTTTTGGTTCGAGGGAAACTAATTCTGACAGCTATAAAGAATGGTCCACATGGAAAAAAAATAGTAGATGAAAACTGATTATATGTTAAAATAAATGGTGTTAATTTTGTTTAGCATATATTTATCCCATTAAAACTGATAGTAATAGACTAAATTGTTAATATCGTACAATAAAATTAATGCAAAGAAGTGACCGTTGAATTTCACACTTAATGTGTCATTAAAAACACTAAACTACATGTTCTGAGATGCTAACAGATAAAGGTTTACACTTTTTTTGGCAGCAGCAATAGCATAATGTAGATGTTAAATGTCAGGACATCGCTAACAACTGTACAACTGTTGCATGAGTGGTCATGTTTGTTGATTTTACAGGTCTGTTGGTTCTTCATAGGTGTTGAGAAAAGTCATATTAGATGGTGTTAGTCTTTGCTTCCACGTCCCGCAGACAGCATGAGCTCACTGCTGTCTGCACAACACATGGGCGAGGTGGAGTTTTGCCACTTCACTTCTGTGAAATGTTCTCCAGTCATCAAGACAATGACTTTAACCCCTACCTCAAGAAATCTGCAGTGAGTAGTAAGCATTTTATGGCTAACAACAACTGGTGCATATAGATATAGAAAACATAGATGATCAAGCTCAGTTTTCATGTCAATTGAAAAAATATTATACCTCTTAAAAGTGACATTGTGTTTTGATGCAATTCAGTTCATTTGAATAAAAAAACATTCTTGCACAATTTTACAGTGGTAGGTCTATACCATAAAGAGCAATTATATTATATTATATTATATTATATTATATTATATTATATTATATTACATTACATTATTTGTGTTTTAAGTGTAGTAATAATGTGCTTTGTGCACAATAATGTAAAAATATGTGATGTTGTTCAGTATATTGCGATAACAATATTTCTCATGATATAACATTCCCTAGATAAATGCTATTGTTATTAGCTTTGTTTTTAAATCATTTATTTATTTAATGATATTAAAATAAACTGTTTAACATATATAAACAAGTGTCAATGTGCACACATTTAGTCTTTAAAACACTATGAATTAGTGACAACCCTCAGCAGATATTTGGAATCTGATTAGAATCTTGACTCCTGCCGTTAATGCTTATTTTCAGCTCTGGGTTCACCTTTAGGCTGCTCCAGCCAATAGCAGAACAGCAACAACTGGGCAGGTGGGGATAAAGATAGTAAAGGCCCCCTATGATTGGTCAAATTTAGATAAAAAAAACCAATGCATAAAATAAATATATCACACATGTCTGTACATATACATGTAATATATGTAATGCATATACTCTTATTGCAATAACAATAATTTTGCTATATATATATTGTGCAGCCCTATTTGTGACCCTATTTTTCAAAACTAGGCATTATTTATCTATCATAATTGTCTTTGTTTGCCTTTTACCATCTGTATACCTTCTTTTACACAAACCACTAAATCATCAGCATTCCAGGTTGAGTTGCTAGGATTACATCTGAAAACAAATAAAGTAAACTACAGGAAGAGTCAGTCACAAAGATGGTATTAAGAATTTGACATCAGACTTAACAGTAGACCACAGTCACGCAATTTGAAAAAGGTAATGCAAAACCCATCCATCTGTCCAATCACAGAAAATCTCTGAAAACAGACAACTAATGCTAAGAAATGAGAACGCATTATACAGCATTTAGTGTAAATATGCAATTATCTAGAGAATGGTGTATGAAAACAATCAATTTAGCAAACCAAGTCTGACTTACTTGGGCTACAGAGTTAGAGTACTACTAAAATAAATTATTTTTATATCATAAAAAAAGAATCTTGTCATTTATTTGTACTGAGAGCATGGTCTTTTAGGATTAAATGACTCACCTTTCTTCTGGTATGCAGTCTGCAGACTCTGTGTCATCACTAAACTGCATGTCTGTCTGAGAGGTTTGTTATATGCTCCACACACACGTGTGTCAGGATACAAAACACAGGCAAAATAGAGAATGCCTTCATCACGGATGTCAGAAATGTGACACAGCTCTTCTTCTCCACAGCCTGAAAACAAATCCCCAAATCAGAAAGTGAAACGTTCTTGCCCAGCCTACACATAAAAACACAAGTGAAGAGTTTCTCATGAAATTTTGCATCTTACGTTTCAGGCACCAGAGCTGAGCCTCCTGGAAAGAGTACTGGTGTTTAAAGATCCAGTAAAGCTGACTGGGAAGTTCCCTCTCTGGGTCAACATTTACATCGCCACTGTCCAGAACACCAAAGGCCTCCTTTACTGAGTCTAAGAGGACAATACAGAAGAATTGTTGGAAACTTAAACGAGGAAAATATTATGTATTAGGTAACACTTAGTAT
Organism: Danio choprae; assembly: GCA_903798125.1. NCBI lineage: Eukaryota > Metazoa > Chordata > Actinopteri > Cypriniformes > Danionidae > Danio > Danio choprae. The sequence goes on from CAIGQW010053747.1 coordinate 12,893,386, forward strand.
AGGTCACAATTCATGCTATTAACTACTAGATTATTACCTGCCTATTATTAACATATTAACTGTTCATTAGTAGTTATAATGTATGATTTTATTCATTCATTCATTTTCATCTCGGCTTAGTCCCTTTATTAATCTGGGGTCGCCACAGCGGAATGAACCGCCAACTTATCCAGCATATGTTTTACGCAGCGGATGCCCTTCCAGCTGCAACCCATCTCTGGGAAACATCCATACACACCCATTCACACTCATACACTACGGACAATTTAGCTTTCCCAATTCACCTAAACCGCATGTCTTTGGACTTGTGGGGGAAACCGGAGCACCCGGAGGAAACCCACGCCAACACAGGGAGAACATGCAAACTCCACACAGAAACGCCAACTGACCCAGCCGAGGCTCGAACCAGCGATCAGCGACCTTCTTGCTGTGAGGCGAACGTGCTACCCACTGCGCCACTGTGAGGCCATATGATTTTATTCTGCATCCCTAATCCTTCGCTAAACCCAACTTCTGCCGTACTAACTATTATTAAACAGCACAACAGTAGTTTATTAAGCTAGTAGTGCTAGTTAATGGTTTGGTTAACTCTGACCTAAATTGTTACCGAATTGTTCAATAGGAAAAACATATTGTTATTTTAAAGGCATAGTTCACCCAAAACGAAAACTTGCTCACCATTTACTCATACTCAAGTGGTTCTAAACTTAATATTTTTTCTTCTTCTGTTGAACGCAAAACAAAATATTCTGGAGAATGTTTGTAAAAAGCAGCCATTGACATCCTAGAGACTATGGAAGTTAATGGATGTTTTTTCCCCCCTACATTCTTCACTATATCTTAATTTGTGTTCAAAAGAAGAAAGAAATTCAAGGTTTGGAACAAGTGGAGGATGAGTAAATGATGACCAAATTTCCATTTTCAAGAAAAAATATATATATATTAGAAGGGTACTTTTCTAATTTTTGTACTAAAGAGATCTGCATATAGACATACACATTGCGGATTAAATTACATTTGAAGAGTTCAGATGCAAAAACCTCTAAGTGCTGTGTGAAATTTCCATCAAAATGAGCATTATTCTTATTCTCTTTTGTTTATGTTGAGTTATTTCACTTTGAAGATCATGAAAAGAACTTATTCTTTGCCATTAAAAAGTAAAATTACTGAACCTACACATAGGAGCCTAATAAAAATGCTCATTTTAGAAGAAAATTTCAGATGGCATTTAGAGGTTTTTGCATCTGAACTCTTCATTTACAAAAGTGATTTTATGCACAGAAATGTAGATCTTATTTGTACAAAATTGTATATATTATATTTATGTATGCATTTATGTAAACAATATACTTATTCTGACCTGTACTTATTAAAATATATAAAAGGGAAAGAGATCATACTATAGAAATGTTGAACGGACTTACATGTTTACTGTTATGATGCTTGAAAGCCCAGCTCCTATACATATATACTATATATAGCCTAATTTCACTCATTCCTACCAGAAAGTGCACTTCTAGAATCCTCTCCAACAGCAGATCCATTGCAAGCCGAGGGAGTTTTTGCACGCGTGTTCATATCAGACTCTGAAGGCATAAATTAGAGCCATTAAGAAATAAAATAATAAAATCTAGATCATTAGTCATCCAAATATATCACTTGTTCATGGCAGGCTACTGCTGAAGTACATCCAGACCTTTCCAAAGGTAGACACGCTGGAAGCTGATCAGAGTTTCCTGGTAACCGGTTTTGTTTTTGCTGGATGCTGGTAAGGCTGCATCAGCTGCAAGAAAGACATTTTTTTTATACCTCCTTAACGTTTGACATACAATTGAGGATTGACTTTAAATGTTAACAAATCAAGCACTGATCTTAAACACTGCCCATTATGCATTAAAATTCATCAAGTCAAATCATAATCAGATGGAGTAAACACTATACTAAAGTATTTTGAACATAAACATTGAGCATACTAAATTCATAAAACTAGCACAATTTTGAGAGGAGGTGCACCAATATAATTCAGTCAAGAACAAATTAAACTACTGCTAAAGGTAAGATAACAACTGATTCTCGCTGATTTTAAATGATTGTGGAGTGTGTGTAGAGACGTAGACTCATACTGATGGTGAAGTTCTGTCCGCCAAAGCTGAAAGTGAAGCGTTTGAGCTGTTTGCTGTATTGAACACCAGCACCACAGACGCGGCTGGAAGAGGAAAGACTCCTCACATCCCAGTCTGATTCACTGCACTGCAGGACTGTAGGAGCGCTCAGAAAACCACACATGATAGAGCCTATAAAACAGTACACCTTAACATTAACATTGTTTTAGATTATCATTCCTCGATATTGGCATTTGTTTATATAATCTGTTATATCTATTCACAAATAGGATTATTCAATAATTGGATTATTTAAAATTATTTAATATATGATTGATAAAAAAAAAAAGTGATATAAAAACTATATATGATATAACTTTCTTAATCTAATTTAAATGTATTAAACTGAAAATTAAATACAAATGGACACTCAAACTACCAGAATTCTGTATCTCATTCTGACCTTTCATATAAGAATACATTTTTTTGTCACGTCATATTTACATTCCAAGAATCTATTGAGATTTTAAAATTAAGCTTTGAATGTCTGTCATCATATCATTATTACCCTAAAAATACAATCTTTTTGTAATATAGCAATATATTATATTAAAGTATTAAAGTTATATTAAGTAATACATTAATCACAATGACTGCCTCTGTAGGTCTACAAAATATACTGAAATGTGTATATATATATATATATATATATATATATACACTGTAAAACTTTGGTTACACTTTACGATAAGGTTTCATTAGTTAATGGTTAATATTAGTTAATTTATTTACTGTTAATTTATATAAACCATGTTTGTACAGACTTTATTAATCATAGTTCAACATTTACTGATGCATTATTAACAACCAAATTCATGCTTGTTAACATTAGTTAATGCACCGCGAGTTAACATGAACTAACAATGAACAACTGTATTTTCCTTAACTAACTAACGTTAACTAACATGAACAAATACTGTAATAATTGTGTTGTTTATTGTTTGTTCATGTTAGTAAATGCATTCACTAACATTACTTAGAACATCCTTACTGTAAAGTGTTACCAAAACCATTATTTATAAAATATGGCAAATTAGACAGGTCACCAGAGGCATCCATCAATTACAATAAGCTTGACATTTCTGGTTTTGGATTGGTGGAATCTACTTCATCTGCATGAACTGACTGAGAATGACTCTGACCTTCAATGAGGACATTCTGGTTGAGGATGAATCCATCACAGCAGGTCTCGCGACTGCAAGAGTCGACGCAGAAGCGATGGACGTCAGCCAGAGCAGATCCACGAGCATCAAACACAAGTGTACGATACACTTCAGAACCAGCCTTGCGGAAACTCAGCCTCTCAAATCTCTTCAGGCCCACTGTGCTGAATTCATGACCTTTTGTCAGAGGATGAAGGGTGGAGAGTAAAAGAGAAAGAAAGAAGCAGAGATGTTCTTTAAGCCATGGCCAAGAAACACAAGTGCATCTGAATGCTTTCGGGGTCGCCAAAAATAACCAAAAACCGAGAGCCTCAAAGCAGTCATTTATTTCACATGGAAAAATATTTATCTCTTAACAGAACAAGTCTGAGGAATGTTTTTATAACAATTTGCTTTATTCTTGTGTCTACGGATGACTAGACCACTTCGTTAAAATCATTACTCACAAAACCGCAACTTAATCTTTGAGGTCACGGCTCAATTATGATACTTTTAATTGATTTATTCTGTTAAAACATACTGCTTGTTCTCTTAAAAAAAGCTAATTCTCCTCTCGGATACATTCACACTCCACACCACACACTGTGTATCACCACATTTTACTGCAATGTGTAACAAATAGCTGATGATCTTACCTTTCTTTCTCAGCACTGTGAGATCAGGTTCATCTCCTTTTACTTTCAGAACACAGATGAGAGTCTGGAACATCTCAGCACCATCATTTCCCAGAAACCCTTTGCTCTGCAAGGCCACACAAACCACAAGGTAAACCACAAAGTAAAGCTTTTTCTCTTTTGGCAATAATTATGTCACTTTTGGGAAAGGAGGTGTGAGTGCCATCAAGTCACACACAAAAAACACCCAATGCCAGATATAACACTGGAAATAACATTTAAATGTGATTTATGTATTATTTCTTAATTAAAAATGTGATGTATATTATATTTATTAGCTTATGTAAGGGACAATTATGATTTATGTTAAAGAAATGATTAAAACAGGCTTTTGGACAACATGATAAAGTGAAGATATAGCTAAGGAAGAAAGCATGTAGTACAGTACACTATAGTTCTAATGTTAATTATTAATTCACTTTTATAAATTATTTTAATAAGCAAACATGCGTTTAATTGATTAAAGATGACTGTATTTACATTATGCAATATTTATATTTCTTACTAAAATAACAAACATTTGGAATTTTCTGGTCACACCAGAAAAATTCACACATGGCAATACACATACTTGTTCAGATGTCCTGCATTCAACATTATCTGAACTTGTGCTGTACACCTCACAGTGAGTTTTCTCTTGATCACTGAAAACAGCCACATAATAGCAGGAATCATCCTGGGCGCAATCTAACAGAGATCAGGGATGTGATCAATATTAGTCATGAAGAAAACACATTTCATTGATTCAAGTGCAGGTGAACAGCTGCAATATTTAAGAGAGCATCTCACCAAGCACACATTTCCTGAGCTGTGTTTCCTTTGGCTGGCTTGAGGAATCAGAGCTCAGTGTGTCAGCACTCTCTGATTTCAGCAGCAGGGAGGACGAGGAAACCACCTCAAACTTTTCCATTACTGCAAACACACAAAGAGCGATATGCTGAAACACACAAATGCATATGTTGTTTGTGCTTTCATGCTGATAAAGAATTACTGAATTAGCTGTTTGATTGTTATTATTTTTGTGGAGTGTGTGTACAGATGTGAAACAGTGTACAGTGTGAAAACAGCTAGCTACGAACACTCTTGCAATCTCTTAAACCTTTCCTAACTTTATTAATGCTTATTTTACATTCAAGTGTTATTTGTAAACAATAAAATGCAAGCAAAGTAAGTCTGTTTGTAAAGCATACAGCGCTACCTACTGTTAATAACTGTGCTTAGAATTGATTCAAGAGAGAATAGAGACGCAACATGCAGTTGCGAAGGCGAAGTCGGGACTTAAGGTCATATATTCTGGTCCTGTCCAGAGATATCTGTATTTTGGAAAAGTATCTTCAGACTTTATTCCCAGGCTTTTGAAATGGACATTAAAATTGATGTAGAATTAGCATTGTTTGGATCTTCAGAGCAGGCTCTAACTTGGCCTAAACATCAACAACTCTCCCTTATGTTTGGCACGGTGTTGGCCAAGAGAGTGATTCCGATGGAGTGGAAATCTATGACATTAAACATGTCACTACAACTTCTATAAATAAAGTAAAACAAATCATAATAAATTGCGGCTCTTAGTACGCTGGTTAAACCACATTTACAAATTTTCATCGCCAATCGTAATCATTTGCTTTGGCTCAATTTTGAATTTTCACAACTAGGGCAGGGCCTCGGAAATCAGGAAGAGGCTGGAAATCAGGAAGAGGCTTCCAGATCCATAGCGGTGCATTTGAAAATCTTTGTCAAAAAATCATTTCGCCTACATGTCACTACTTTCAGCTACACTACTTAAAAACACCCGAACTACTGCCACACTGTTTAAAAAATAGCTTGTATTTATTGTTTATTTTAACTTAGCAACAACGATGGTGGAAGATACCTTTACATTCTTCAACAGTCAACGGGCCATCAGATGATGTCCAAGAAAGTTCCTCCCCCTGTGCAGTAACACACATCTCTCGGCCAGACACAGGGTCCTTCTGCGCTGACAGGAAGTCCCCTTTTTTTGTACAACTCAGCTTACTCTTCATGCACTCAGTAAGACCTTAAGTGGACAAACAATTTACTAAAAATTAAGTCTTAAATAAAAAAAAACTATTAAAACGAATCACTCCTTAGCCTCTGAAACCTGTAATCTATATTAAAACAGAATTGCCATGTATAACTGGATAAATCTGGCCTTTACTCACAATGAGAAGCACTGAAGGCTCCCTGGGCTACAGTGGAGGTTCCTGAGGGACAGGGAGAGCAAAAAACCTGCCCTTCTTCCTCTTGAAAAGTATCACGCGGACATGGAGTACAGACACCACCACTGAAAAAAGACCCAGCTGGACACAACACTGTGTGTGAGAGAGAATAAAAACACAAACACAGAGTGATTAAGCAAGACTAATGATGGTGCCAAGTGGAAAAAAAGAAGACAATGTTTGAAACAAGGAAAAGAAGATAAATAAAATATACTACATGCAGTTTGAAATCTTACATACATCCTTCTTGAACACATATTTTGCATGCCACGTTTCTATTTTTGCACAAGCCAGTAGGGTAAAAAATGCATCAGTTTAAGAAAACTTTATAGGTGCATTTTTGGAAACACCAGTAAAGCTATTTTCCTTTATGGTGTACAGGCCAGTCTGTCATTAAGATGACCAAGTGGTACAGAAGCCAACTTACCACACCCAGTGGATTGTGGGAGCTGCTTATAGCCTGCCATACAGCTAAATAAAGGAGGACTGGAGAGAGCGAGAGAACGGTCGGAGAGAAAGATGGACTGGTATGACCCACTTTGGATTAATTTCTTCAAACCACTTAACAACCTCTCCTCGCTAAGAGCCATATCTGAAAAAATAACGCATGCATATGTTAAGAAAGCAGATATTAGTGATTTTGTGCGATATTTATGTTTTAGTGTTATTATTATAGTAGATATAAATTATATTACATGTACAGAAAACTGACGGGAACAAGGACATTAAGAATGCTCTAACCAATGTCATGGAGATCAGGGAGAGAAGCCAATGGTAGGTCAGAAAGGTGGGCCATTAAGGTGATGCGTGCAGTGACTTCCTTGTCATTCGAACACTCAAGTGACACAGACGACTCGTCACAGACCGAAACAGAGCTGGTCTGGCCTGAGGAGGTCAGCTAACAAACACAAAGACACATAAGTATGCAAATTAAACAACACGCACTGATTCAACATTTTAACACATTTAAACTTAGACAGAAAGCGATTTAAACAAATTTTTTAATTGAATTCATATGCAAGTTAGTATCATTAGTAGGCTTTATAGAGCAGCACATTTTTTTGTAAAACTATGACACCTACATATTAAATATGATACTTGCAGTTTGTGTGAACAATAACACTTGCAAATGATATTGTTATTTACTAAAGGTGCATTAGGAAAAATTACAGTATTACATCAGAAAAGAGGTTTTCAAAATGGGGTCTACTAAAGAAAGATATAAGAAAAATATGAGATTCAATGTTTTTTTTATAATTATAGTTATTGGATTTTCACAATAACACAGACATAACAATACATCTTCAAAAGACACGGAAAGAAAAATATTAACAAAACAAGGTAAGATTCAATGTTAATTATTTTTCATTTTCTTCTACCTTTTTTGACACAAAGCTTTTATGAGTAAAAGGAAAACACTGAAATAATAAATTATATACAATAACTTATAAATAACTTTAGTTGGGAAAATACATTATACAAAAACTGGGATTTTTGGGGGCTGTCAAAGTAATTAAATGATTATTATTAGAGTGGAATGTTTTTATTTCTGTAATTCCTGTTTATTTCTGTTTTTATTTCTGTTTCTGTAATATTAGATATTGCAAACATTTATTAATATTAAAATATAAACATATTAAAAATATATATACAAATATAAAAATAAATCCTTATACTAATAAACCTTAATAATTATACTAATAAACCTTAACAAATGTAGTTTAAATATTTTAATATTAATTTCACATTAACAGTGGGTAAATACACTGATACAGTAGCAACTACTGTATACATACACGCACGCACGCACGCACGCACGCACAGACAGACAGACAGACAAAAAGACAGACAGACAGAAAGACAGACAGACAGACAGACAGACAGACAGACAGACAGACAAAAAGACAGACAGACAGAAAGACAGACAGACAGACAGACAGACAGACAGACAAAGAGAGAGATTTAAAGATTTAAAAAGTCTTTAGAATTAATAGAATACCAAAATAAAAGTCTTTATAATACCATGTTTATACTATTATTCCTGTGTTTTTAAAAAGTTTTAAAACTTAAAAAAATTATATTCATGACAAAAAATATCAATAACTGGCAGTAGACTGTTTATAATGTACCTGTATGCTGCAGAGGCCTGTAGCTCTCATGTCTCTCAGCAAAGCAGCCTGTAGATCAACACTCTGAGTGCTGCAACTCTGTTGACCCTCATTCAGAGGCAGCTGGAGCTGCACGCTCACCTGCACTGTCTGCAATACCTGAGGCTCTGATAGACATCACAGAAACACAGAAACACAGAAACACTCAGTTTTTAGAGCAAAAAAAAAAAATTTCCAATATTGTTATAACAGGTAAATAGGACAGCGTGTGTGCGGCCTTTACTTTGGCAGGCGTAAGAAAGCGGAGCATCATCAAGCCAGTTTTTCGCCTGGTGATCACAGAAGAAGCTGGTGACAGGAAGGGTGTTGACATAACTTTGGTCACAGAACAGCTCACAGCGCTGCATCTGCTGACCCGGAACATTTGTAGAGCTACAGAGTACGGCCCCATGGGAAATGTCTCCAAATGGAAGAGGGCATTCAGGAACTGAAAATAAACAAAACTGTTGGCACATGCATATGGCAAAAAATTATAGTGTATATATACTACTAGTTAATTAACTTACTGTTGCAGGCTGGGGTTTGTCCTGTGCTGCGGGGCGTTCGTGTAATTGGAAGTTCCTTTCCACTTTCAGAAACACACCAACAATCTGACAGGTCACACTGCATTGTTGAAAAGCGCTGCCCATCCTGCACACATTCAGGCTCATAGCCTAGACCGACCTCTCTTTGCAGTGCCAGAGTTTTCTGTAGAGAACACCAGCCTGGACCTACAACACACAACATAAGACACGAACTGGTTGAATATATGTTCCTTCATGGGTACAGTATATGTTTTCAATGCCTTGCTACCAGACATTGTAGTGGATGCTAGTTCTGGAATAACATTTCTATCAGATGTTAAGGTAGGATTTGTTTTTGAGTTTTGGCAACGATTTTCAACCCTGTGGTTGTGACTCAATGGTGTAAAGGGTTGTATTTCTATGAACTATATGTTTCTTGTTATCATTTTTAAGCAGTTCATTTATATCTATATATAAAAGGTGCAGGTTTTCTTTGCATAAAATATTCTGAAAACTGTATGCTAAGAACAAAATCGGCACATTAAGCTTGTATTTCGAAATGCTCACATGGTCCAATGTGTTTAAACAGTCCCAGAAGTCCAAATATTCTCTGTCTATTGATTGAACATCTGATCATTATGGGATGTGTTGTGAGAAAGTGCATTAAAGAAAGTTGGAAAGTGCGTGTTATATCTGCCACCCACATCCTTTTCATTTTCTTGCTTTCCTGCGTGGAGGTAATTTATGTAACATAGATTTGTCTATTTGATAATACTCATGTTTCACATTATTTATTTGTATTTAACTGATGTAAAAAGTAATGAATTAAGAAGGAAGTAGGTCTACACATTATATCGTTTTAGTAACAGTTTGGAAATGTACATATCTGCAATGTCGAGTCAGGATTATGGTTGACTAGGCTCCACAATTCAGATCATGTCATTTGTGGATTAATTTTGACCATAATTAGTGAAAATTTCTCCTTTTCATATGTGACTGTGTGAGCACTTTAAAGCAAGTTTGTCAGATTAACAAAAATGTATTGTATTTATTTATATATTTTATATTTATATATTTTATATTTATTTATTTATATATA
>CAIGQW010053747.1:12925141-12942637 GCA_903798125.1 Danio choprae
ATATATACATATACATATACATATACATATATATACATATACATATACATATATATACATATACATATACATATATATATATACTCTCATTTTGTAATTGCAGTATGTGAATGCTGGTGATGGTTCCTACTTGGTTCTCTGGCATGTTTGTTGGCTTTAGGAGTTCTAGAAGGGACTTTCTGAATTGCAGCTGAACATAAAATTAGAAGACAGAAAAAAAAATAGTATTAACATATGACAAAGCCCACATGATTACTATGACAACATTTCACATCTACTGTTGATATTCTGCATGTCTTGGTATGTGCTGTTAACTATAGCAACGGAACTTAAAGTGCCTTTCTAAAGGTTTATAGACAAACACATTCAGTAATATGGTTACATGGCAAAATTACCTGGGACTACAGAAGGCAGGTTCCCTTCAAGTGTTGTTTGATTACTGGGCAAAACATCAGTCATTTTCTCGTTCTCAGTGACTGGTGACTGAACACTGGCAGTGGAAGGAGTCGTGGATGGGCTTCCTGAAACTGGCTTTTGTGAAGTAGCTTCTGTTTTAACCACAGTGCTGTTGTCTTCATCTGAAAAACATTTTAACATGCATCATTTACAGACAATTACAGGGTGGAACTACTGAAATACAGCATTTACAGTATGCACACTACTTTGCAATGATTTGGGGGGAAAACATATATATGTATAAAAAGTAACAGTAAAGATTTTTATAATGTTAGAATTTTTTATTTTTTTTAAATTCTTTTAAAATTTTTACAATTTCTGAAAAATCACTTGATTCATGGCTACTGAAAACTAGAATTGAAACTAGATAGAAAACATATTTCACATTATTAATGATCAACAAATATTGATTCTTTATGATGGCTGCAGCCAATACCTTAAGGAGTAGAGATGGCTGATATGAAGCTGATTTACATGATTAGTATTAAAAACACATGAATGATTAAATTATTATTATTATTGTTTTTAATATATTTTAAAATGGATAAACTTCAAACACAAAGTTCTTGAATCTGTAATCCTATTTTAGGACTTTTTTTGCAATGTTTTGAACAGTAGTTAGTTTTAATATTATTTTTGCATCTATGCGAGTGTCTCTCACCAGCTATCTGAGGGCCATCTGGCGGTGGAGGAGGATAAGTGACTGAATCCCTTGTGTGTGGTGACGGTGGACAGATCAGGTCAGAGGTTGTTGCTAGACGTTGAGATCGTCTCCTCCTTTGGGGGGAGCTGGAAAGGGCTGTGCAGAAACATCATTGAATATCATTGAAAACATCAAGTATATTACACAGTAACTGCTGATAGTTGATCTATGAACACTACTACTCTGGCTGACCCACCAGTGTGTGTGCTGTCTGGAAGGGTTTGTGTTGAGCTGGGTGAAGGACTGGGTTCGGGGGCTGTAGATGTGTTCTGACTGCTGGATGCGGACTCTCCAGAGTCGTGTTTCAGTCTTCTTGAACGAGCTTTGCACACAGGTGGGCTTGAGAGGGATGGGGTCATCTTTTGGGCACTGACTGCCTGGGATTTCTCATCAGCTGGACAAGGTTCTGGACCTGGTACTTTCTGAGGGATGGAGGAGTAAACATGACACAGTGTGTGTACAAAAGTGATCATTAGGCTGATAATAATAAGCCAATTTCTTAAATACCTGCTCTGGTGTCACTGGAAGCTCTTTAGTCTCTGCTTTGAATTCGGACTCAGTGTCAACACATCCTGGATTAGAAATGAAGCACAGAAAAACAATTTTTTCATGATTTAATGCCTAAGAATTAAGGAACACACCAGAAACTATTACAATGAGAGAGAGATTTGAATGCATCAGCTTTTCCAACTATTTCATGGCAAAACCAGATATACCAGAAATATTAAAATTAAAAATACTACATTTTATAAAAATCACATTTCTATATTATAAACATAAAATTATAACATCTAAATCTAAAAATCTAAAAACTGCTTTTTAATGTTTACTTTTGATAAAAAAATAAATAAAAAAAAAAAATCTACCATTTTTGAAGCATTCACATTTAAAACATTTTTTTAAAGTCTCTCCAGATAAAAACGTTGTCTGATAACATAATAAAATAGCACATTCCAAAAGTATATGCTTAACAATTTGGTTTCTGTGGCAATATTGACCTTTTGAAATTATTATTATCATATTAGTGTCTAAAGTGAATAATCTGTTTATTACTATAAAGTTATGTTGCCTGCTACTTTAAATGCTCAAGCTCTTTAAAAAGTAATTCTGTTGGCTGTTGATGTTTTTAAACATTAGGCTTTATTAATGACTGCTGATATTCATTTGTTAAAAGTTTTTAACCTTTAGAGTAACTATTGCATTCCTACAGGAAAACTTACATCATTTGCTCAAAGCTTCAAGAGCTAAAGAAAAAAAGGTGAATAGTATAAAAATAATTTTTTTTTATAGTTATCATCCTTGACATGGACGTAGGTAAAATGATGAGAATTTCCACAAATATGCATTGATTCCAGATTCAATATTTTAAAACTTGGGACAACCTGAAAAATTAGATTCATAGCATTCAACCACAGTTATTGTTGTTATTATTACATACATAAATGTTCAAAAAGATTTTATTGAATAAAGTGGAGCTTGTCACTTTTAAAATGAGGCTTTATAGGCTCATATATGCTCAGATTTTCAAGACCATGAAAATTTTTTTAAAAACGCTCACCCTAATTGAGACCCACTACTTCAAAATGTTCTATAGGCTTGACTGCATGTCCAGATTTGCCAGCAACTACTCATGTCAAACTCTAGAAACCAAGCCTAGTTGTGGGCAGTTCTCTGAAAGTGTTTACCTGCTCCTTTGCCGAGACGACTCCTTTTAGTGCTGCACGGGTTCCCTTGTCTTTTGCTCCTCCTCTTTGCTGTAGCTGATTCAAGTTCCTCAGCAGGCGGTTTACTGTCCTCCTCTTCTGAGTCCAGGTCTGCTGAAATAGAAACAGACACATGGTTTATGTGGCCATTCAAAAAATAAAAAACCCCTGCTGTGATCAGTTTCTAATTATGTGTAGATCAGCATGCAACAACTTGTCTAGAAAATACATTTAATTGGTCTTAAAAATGCATAGCAAATCACAAACCAAGTTTCTCTGATTCACTATCCTCATCCTCCTCCTCCTCCTCATCATCATCATCTTCATCGTCGTCATCATCATCATCATCGTCGTCGTCGTCGTCATCCTCTTCATCTGACCGCTGTTCTCTCCTGTCCTCTCTGTCCTTGTTGCTGTTGGCACTGGTACGTGGTCTGTTCCCTCCTTTATTTTTGGCCGCAGCAGAGGCAGCCTTCACCAGAGCGATCCAGTCCTGCTTGAACACAAACCAATACACTATAAGTCACATCTGACATTGACTGGGCACATAACACATAACAGGCTATTTAAAAGAAATAGCATTTCAAGCTCTATATGATTTAGTAAATGTCAAAGCAAAATGAACTAAAGATAATTGTGAAGTCACTTATAAACTTACTTGTCCTTTTGCATCTTCTGGCATGGACTTGATATGGATTCTTTTCACACAGCGAATGACACCATCATAAAATTGTACAGTGTAAGTGCCTAAAATATAAAATTTGACAAATCAGCAAACCAGTGCCTCTTTATGCATTCATGAGAGTTATGATTCAAATCAAATAAACATTATTTCAACAAGCTCGACTTTTCTCTTTCTGGTCATTTTTCTGACATCTACCTTTAAGATGACGGTAGTTTATGTTTTCACAAATAGAAACATCTTATTTCATTTAACATCTAGTTTAATTAAAAAATTTATCTGGCATTTGGAAATAATTTTCAGACTCCAACTGAACCAAATGAAGCCAGAATTTGCTTGCAATTTTTAGAAAAAAACAATTCTCAACTGAGAGATGTTTTTTAAGAAACAAAATAATAATAATAATAATAATACAGTAGTTAAACAGTTTCAATTTCCTTTTTAATTCTGGCTTGCATAAATGTAACCACTGCATTTGAATTTAAAATTAATTTCTGTGTTGCATACTGACAAACAATTCTGCCCGGATGGGTGAGCAAGGTGATCTTACCTTCCTTATTGATACTTTCTATCTTTGCAGGGTAGTAGCGGCAATCTGTCCATCGTGCAAGCACTTCCTCCCCATCTCTCAATTCCTGAAGGTAAAACAAAAACAAAACAGACGTGCAATTAATTACAGTCCACACAACCAAAATAAAAAAGCCTGCATTGACGATATGGGATGTGCTGTGATCATAAAAGTAAATGGTTAGAGCAGAACCAACTGTGATGAACACCAAAAACCTGATTATTTCATGTAGCACCTGCAGAGTTAATTACACTAGTTAAACAACCATAAAGACACTAGCAAAGTTCCAATTCAAGAAAGTATTCATACATTTTTTACTGTTTTTTTTGCTTTTTTTTGTACACACATCAGAGAGTAAAGCATTCTCAAATTAGACTACCAATCATAAGCTTGTTTTTTTTTATTTCAAATAAACACTTTTACTTTTTAAACTTTCTATTTAACAAACAATTTATTATTTACCATCATATATATTTAAACTAATATATTTTTTGGTAATTAAGTATCATTTCAAAATCTTTCTGCCCCCAGATCTTTAAACAGTACTGTAAGTTTCATGAAAGACCTGTGTATTTTTGTATATAATTTTTTTTTTTTTTTTAAATGGATGATTGCTTTTGGCCTAACAAAACAATAAAAGGTTTTGGCTATGCAGATGGTGGAAACCCAAACAAGGATGGGACAAGCAGTTGAGAGAGCCAGATTGAGGTAGATGGGCAATTGAGGTATGTACTTGTCTCTGCTGGGGTAAGTCTTTTTGGTCTTCTGTGCTCTCTGTACTTCCAGGAAGCTCACGAAGGCGAGATGCTCTCATCTCGCTGAGTCTCTCCTGGCAGAAATGTTTGTAAGACAAGAATTAATCAATCACTCGTCTCATTAACAAATTTTTAGCAGCACTATGGAGTCCCTGCATTTCTCATGCTTGCCAAATCATCCTAAACATTTCAGACCATACATGTATTTCTTCTTTAAAAAAAAAAAAAAAAAAAAAAAAGTAATGCAAACATACAGACACCTCCTCTTCTTTGAGACCCTCTTTGCGGAGTGCCGATCTCTCTAAGGGTCGAAGTCTGTTGCTGTCCCAGAGAATCCATTCATCATACCTATGGCTCCAACGGTCAAAATGCACAAGCATCTTTCCTTCATCATAATCAATCTTCTCAATGCGTGAAGGGTACCTGCGGACAACAATTCAACAAAGATCATGGATAGATCACACTTAGACATTAGTTGCAATGCATTCAGGAACTAAAAGTGTCCACAAACATACTAAATTTACTCTATTTGCATTGAATGTTACAAAAATAAAAATATCCACATGAGCGTTTAAAAAAACAAACAAAAAAAAAAATGACAAAACTAAAAAGTTTTTAACCTTTTAAATGCCACAGAACCCAAGATTGAATGATCTTTTCACAGGGATTCACATTCTATTCACATTCTAAATATTAAAAGGTATTTATATGTTTTTACGTATAACGAACCAGTTTACATTTTAAAAACTATTATATTCTAAACAATTATTATTTACTTTTATCAAATTAAAAGTGATTAATGTATCAAAAATCACTGGAGAAAATATTCAGCTACAATTAAGCAACATTGTATTTTTATCATCATATACTATACACTTACATTTTCCCACTTATTTGAATAAAATTTATTTATTTATTTACAATCAATTAGCATTGTTTATCGCATTTTAAAAATGAATCTTCAAAATGAATTCATACCATTTCTGTAGATAGTCCTGGGCCTCGACCCTGGCACCAACTTCAAACGTGATCCCTGGTCGATTTGGAGTTTTTTTGCTCATTTTGAGTATTCTCTTACCAGGTCTTTCTCAAGACTCAAACGCTCTCTCGTCCTGTGGACAAACCTATGATTGCAAAGAGAAGATCTATGAGTCTATACATATAAATCAGCTAATCCATACTGTATGGTCAACGTTAATTTCACCAACTTTATATTAAAAATAGACCAATCTTTAACTAATTTGCATGTGTACTATTGTATTTGCAAATGTACGAATAAGTATGCACAGTTTCATGAGCTCAGCTATTTGTCCAGCTTGCAAAATGTACCCTAATCCAGGCCTTTGACTAGTACACTGTAGGCTAGCATGTTTCCCTATTAGAGACATTACAATATTTCACAAAGGTCTTCACACTTTAACGTGTCACAAAGCTGAACAATTGCACGCAAACAACAAATAAAAACAAACAAACAAACAAAAAATAACTGTGAATGCATAGGCTTTCAAGCTGGACAGTGGCTAACAGCTAACCAGCTACTATACTTCACTTGTAGCAGCTTGGCACACGAATTAAATCGTCATTTTAAAAAACTGCAACCGCATAAATAAACCTGAACTCTATGAAATACCCTGATGCAAATGTAAGACTGAAAACCCAAAATAATAATATTAAAAGGACCGCTTACTCTTTTCACTGGATTGTCATAGCTCGCTAATGCTAGGTACTGAGTAACGAGCTTCTTGTAAATATTTTACAGCTTGAATACAATTGTCAAGTTTTTCTTGAAAGCACCAGTAAACCCGTGTGCATACACGACACACATCAATATTTTAAAGACGAAACTTTAAGTCAAACCTCTCATTGTCCAGTTAGCACAGCAGAGCTAGCAAAAAGGCTAATGCTGTACCAGCTGACTAGCTAAACCGTTCCGAGGAGATAAAACTATATGTGCAAAAAAAGAAGAAAAAAAAATGACAGGACAGTGTCTTTGTTAAAACGACTCGAAGAATGACAGTTGCTTTCTGACCTCCGCTGTATGCGTGACATGTAGAATTACCTTTGCAAATTCATTGAGAGAATAGCAATTAATTCCTATAGTGTATTGTGTTCATTCCAGCTCAGTTAGTTTTAACCAAACTGAACGTGCGCGCGCACGCACGCGACGTACAAAATGCCCGAAGGCACGCGCACCGCAGACTGACACGTGACCAATAATCAGACGCTTTTGTGTTTGTTTGTTTGTTTGTTTGGTTGGTTGTAAAAGAGACAGTAGCGGTCTTACTTTCGCTTGAAACTCAAGTGGAGTAGATCTTCTGTACGACTGTTTCACTTCTCTGAAATGCTATCAAATTATACAGATAAAAAGAAAGTGTTCAATGTTAAATTCTAAACTTTAAACTAAAGCTCATCTCTGGCGTTCAATTTGTGTATATAAATTGATCAAAAAAGGCACGTGTATTTCTGTTTTTGGAAAAATCCAGTTATGTTAAATCATAAACAGTAAAAAAAATATTTTTAGTGTTCAGTTCTCTTTATAAGAGCATTGGTTTCTGATTTGTTCTTCTTTTTAAATTATTTGATAGAATCTTGAACAGAATAGATGAATTAGCTTTTTTATATCAATGACAATTGATGTTTAAACATTAATGATAACAAGTCATGTATAAAGTCAAAGATTTGTATTCACATCTGTCACCATGTGCAGCTGTCCAATAAATTTACAAAAACAATGATGCTGTTGTTAACTTGAATTAGTGATTGAAAACTTAAAAAAGCATTATATTCATTATTCCAGTCATAAAATGGCAGCATGAGCCACTTTTTTATTGACAATTTAAAAATTTATTTAAAAAAAACTGAAGCAAATATCTTTTCAAGCAACACATTTAGGTACAGCAAATCTACATTGCAGTCAATTTAACCGTTAATATTGTCCAGCCTTTTTAAAATTATTTTTGTTCTTTAAACTGTTAAAACATAAAATACATCTTAAAAATGATTATGAAAATACGAAAATGACTATATATTCATTATGATTGAAAAATAAAATACAGTTATGTAATGGATATATCATCTTCTTTAAAAAAATAAATAAATAATGGATCTTAACGTCACCCAAATCATTTACTCACTTGTTCCATAACCTAGTCTCATAACCTACTTTTTTCTGATGAACACAAAAGAGATTTTTTTTTTGAAGAATGCTAGAAATTGATAGTTGTTGATTTTCACAGTATTATGCATGTCATCTATAAATATATATATATATATATATATATATATATATATATATATATATATATTTGTGTTCAACAAGAAAAGAAAAAAAGGGAAAGAAGCAGGTTAAGGACCGCAACCAAGTACTGGGAAACACACATTCACTCTCACATTCACACTCACACGAAACCGGAGCACCCAGAGGAAACCCACACGAACATGGGGAGAACATGCAAACTCCACACAGAAATGCCAACTGGACCAGCCGGGAATCGAACCACGGGACTGTGATGCGACAGTGCTAACCACTGAGCCACCATGCTACCCTCAAATATGAAATTGTATTTATGTAATTTGCCTATATTGCCATATTGTATTTAGGATAGTTTCTTAGGTACCTTCCTCTGAGTCTGAAGAGATTTTAACAGTGACAGAAATCAGATTACAACATGAATGTCCACCATTGCTAACATTTTAGCCATTTAAGACAGAAGAACAAACCGTAGTAGATCATTCTTCATGTTGGTTAATTAGATTTATTTAAATGGAAGATGATAACAATGTACTTGTAAACAAAGCAGACAGATTTGTAACTTTGTAACTACTGTAACTTTGCCCCATCAGGATTCAGCCACTAGGCCTCATGCAAGAGAACAAAGCCAGTGCAGTATTACATGGCATGCTTATGTTTAAAACTTCTATGGAAAGCACTGGTTGCGTGAAGGGAGTTAGTTAATACAGTTAATATATTTGCCAAAGAGGTTGATGTTTGTACTGTAAAAACAGACACCTAATAATTATTTTGACATTAGACTACATTTCTTTTTATTCCATACTCAATACAAACATGGCATGCATATGTTTTAAACTACCATGGAAAGCACTGGTTGCGTGGAGGGAGTTAGTTAATATAGTTAATATATTTGCCAAAGAGGTTGATGTTTGTACTGTAAAAACAGACACCTAATAATTATTTTGACATTAGGCTACATTTCTTTTTATTCCATACTCAAAACAAACATGGCATGCTTTAAACTACCATGGAAAGCACTGGTTGGGTGGAGGAAGTTAGTTAATGTATTTGCCAAAGAGGTTGATGTTTGTTTTTTAAAAACAGACACCTAATAATTATTTTGACATTATTCTCTCATTCCATACTCAAAACAAACATAGCATGCATATGTTTTAAACTCCCATGGAAAGCACTGGTTGGGTGGAGGAAGTTTAATTTGCCAAAGAGGTTGATGTTTGTACTGTAAAACTATTATTTTGACATTACTTTTGGGTTATTCCATACTTTAAAAAAACACCTCATGGGGTTTGATAAGAAAACAAAACACTTTATATTGTAATTTAAAGATGCCCTTTGGTGGTTCAGCCATTAGCAGATGAACAAAATTTTCACAATGAAAATGTGTACAGTCTTGTACAAATGTTATGCGAACTTGGTCTATATAACGTTTCTGTGTTTAATACAAGGGAGCTCTTCAGACCTCTGACAGGTTTAGAGTTTGTCATAAATAGCCTAAACTGTGTGCTCAAGTTTTTCAAACCAGCTACATTGTAAGATGGCTGCGTGGTCGTATTGTCAAAATAAAGATATTTACTCTATTTGTTATCGTTTTTCTATTTGCATGTGTTTTCTAATCATGCTGCGCGTTAAGCTCTCTCAAACACCGTAAACTGGACTTGTCAAACCTAAAGCCTAAAAAAGACCTAAAGGTCTTTATTGGCTTTTATAACTCGGTGCTTATATATAGCGATTATGTACATGTGCAATTAACCAAAACCAGTGAAATCTGTTTAACTTCTGGATAAGCAGCAGGACACTCCTCTGTCGCCATCTGCAGGTCAGTTTTTTTATTTCATGATTCATTTATAACGTTAGAGAGTTGAATCGTTTTGATATTGAGTCCGTTTTTATTGAGTCGTTCAATTTTATAACACCAAAAGAGTACTAATATTCAACACATTTACACACAATCATACATTTGAAAAACATTTAATCAACACAACAGTGTCACAGTAAAAGAAAGCACATTAGCTAATTGATTTAAAAATAGAATGATGTTCTCTTCACATGAAAACCATTTAGGCTTTTTACAGTCAATTTAACCATCCATCATCCGGTCTGCGGCATCATGGCAGTTATCAAACAAAAGTTTGTAGTCTGTTCCTCCAGCCTTCACAAAATCAGACACCGTCTTGCTTCCACCAAAATTTTTTGTCTCCACAATCTGCTTAAGAAAAACAGAGATTGCACTACATTACATAATCTCATTTATATGTATAAAAAAACCTCCGACCTTAACACAAGCCATATACAAGGATCAAACATTTCATTATCTACAATTTGTAGTGATTTCAGAATTACTTGCCTTCCAGTTACTGCTCATATGACGGGCAGCCACCACAACGGTCTGTGATGAGATGCCATAGCCATCTCCTTTATGAACCAGCCATATAGTGCCATCTTCTATAGTCACTCTAAAATCAGACAATCAAGGCATTCTCAATCCGCTCAATATGTATTATTCACCATGCACAAAATACAATTACAAAACTGATCACTAGAATTACCTAACTCCAGAGTGACTGACTATGCCGACTTGGAAAGACATGCCCTCCAGAGGTCTGGTCATTCTCTCTGCTTTGAAAACTTTGGAGTTGTATAGTTTCCTCAGATCAGACATTTTGGAAAGGTCATAATTGTAAGAATTTCCTTTTCCTAAAGAGATTCAGTGCAGAAGATTATTGTAGGTTACACTGTTGGGGAAGCTACTCTGAAACTGTTGCTTGATAAGCTACTAGCAGCTCATCTGGAAAAGTAGCAATGCTATTTTCAAACTACACCTCTGAAAAAGTTGCTAGTTCCACTATAAGCATATATTATAAAAATGTGAATAAGTGTTAATGTTAAGTAAAATGTTTGGTACTTAAAAAACAGTGCAATACAGCTATAATGTCAAAGTATAATGTTTTATTACACAGTTTTCAAATTTCTTAGACTGTCAAGAAATACTGCAACAGATATTGTATTTCAATTACAAAGTAAGTTAGATTAAGCACACAGTAGCGTTTTCTCAACAACAAAATAAGTGGCATGGCTTAATTTTTTAAAAGAACTTTTATGAAGCTTTGGCACAATGTTTTTATACTTAAGGTTATTTGCCAACTGTTAAAATACTTTATGGACTGAACTTCAACTGCAAAAATATTAT
The DNA here is from genome assembly GCA_903798125.1 of Danio choprae. Taxonomy (NCBI): domain Eukaryota; kingdom Metazoa; phylum Chordata; class Actinopteri; order Cypriniformes; family Danionidae; genus Danio; species Danio choprae. The sequence goes on from CAIGQW010053747.1 coordinate 12,936,449, forward strand.
GGTAAATTATTCACTTCAGTTTAATGTCATTTGTATACGTGTAGACAATTAATGCTGAAAAAAAATAATACTAAGCAAAGGAAAAATGTACAAGATTTGTAAATGTACTCTACCGTTCCCCCATGATGATTCGGCAACCGTGCTGAACATGGCTAGAAGAAGCAGAGCCAGTGCAGTCTTGAAGGACATCATGATCACAGCAAAATGTGTCTGAAAGTTTGTAGCCAGACCAGGTTTTGTACTTTTCTGACCTTCTGATCCTCCCTTTAACCAAATGCTTGCTTCACTGCTGATGTCATCAGAGCAAACATGACAAGCCCAAGCTGTGTTTTGGGAAAGAGCAGGATTGCACAATTTCAATTTAAAAGGCTGTGGTGAACTATGCAGTTTTGAATGTCCTCCAGATGGCATATTGTTCTGCTTGCAAATGAAAAGCGGGAAAAGCCTGAATTGCACAACTAAATTAAACTTTAAAACTTATAAACAACAGCGCACAAACAACAGTACTAAGTTTAAAAAGAGACAGTTAAAGTAGATTTTAGTTAGTATTCATTATATTGCTAAAGTTATAATGTGATATATGTGATTGCACAAGTATCAACATATAATATTAATGATCAGTAAACCAAACTAGCAGTACAAAGATACCAAGCCTAACTGCAGTAAGGTTAAATCTATAATCCTAAGAGTTTTACTACACAGGAGATAAATACACAAGCAAAAAAACTTGGTTACACATATATGAATCACATATTCACAACTGATTATGTAAAAAGTGCACAATCTTAAGTACATAGTCTTAAGAAGGGCTTTATAGAACAGGGATTTTGTCTGTTCCCAAGTGAATGCGTGTATGCCGATAGCTTGTCCTTTAGCAATCCTGTCCTTTAGCAATCCTGCCCATGTGTTTGGGTGTTGTGTTTCACTGAAGCCATTAATTTCCTGGATAGGAGAGGGTATTATCTATTGTTTGTTAATTATAACAAATAATTGTTTGTCTTATGGGGGATAAGACAAACAATTATGGTTATAATCATATAATCATACATTTCACCGGTCTAGTACCGGTCGGAAACAGGATATGTGCTTATGCCTTTATTGCACAGTATGGATTGAAAAAACTAAAAGAAGATTGATTACTAAATAGTAATCAAATAGTGTGAATTATCAAACATTGCTGTGTAAAAAGCATTTTGAATTTACAATAATTTTCCTTGTGGAATAAATTACACTCAACAACAACAACAAAAAATCATGAGCTGAAAAAATCAAAGATCTAAAACATTTTCTATGTACACAAAAGGCCTATTTCTTAAAATGTAGTTCACATATGTTTCTAATGCAGAATTTACACGATTGGTTTCACACTGCATGACTATCTGGGGTAAGGTTCAGTTGCTGCTGTGTTCATACTGCATAATAGATACACACTGCATGTAAACAATCGTCAATAACTCTGTCTGACTCGCAACTGCACACTAGAAGTGATAATGAGATAACAAGAACATGTGCAAGACTGGGAATGGTGAATAGCATTTTATTAATTTGTCATTTAAATGGCCTGTGCGCTGCAGTGAAAGGGCAAACAGAAAAACAGATTATGGACAAGGAAATGTTTGGGGAGGTGCAGGGAGCAAGGATTGCGCGCTGTGCAAAGAGAGAAAAAAAATAGGAGGAAGTCATTAAATCATTTTGCAATGTGCTGCTGCTGTGGCTGATCACGTAAATGTTTCTTTGTTTCTGTAATTGTAAAGCTTATTTATTCTGATATTGTGGTCTAAAACTCCTCTTTCAAACTCTTGCTCTCTCATTGGCTCTAGGTCATCACTGATGTGTTTGCAGTCAGAATAAATTTCACACTACATGATTTAGATATCAATTTCAGATATTCAGCATGCCAAATATTTCACGGGCTTAGGTGATACGTTGGCGATTCTCTCTTATCACATCTTTGACAATTTACACTGTGTGATTGTGACTTGCATGAACAAGCACTGATTTTCATCTAATTTCCGGCATTTGTCAGCAATTTCACAAAACTTGTCAGCGAGGTAAAATCGTGCAGTGTGAACTCGGTATAAATCTGTTAGTGAGCACATCTTACAAATGTAGCATATCATGATTATTGGACAGTTGTGCCTTAGGTTGGCCACAATAAAAGGCCACTCTAAAATGTGCAGTTTTATCACACAGCATATGCCATAGATGTTTGAATTATTGAAGGTGTGAGCGTGTTGACTGCAGGAATGTCCACTAGAGCTGTTGCCTGTGAATGCCTTGTTTTAAGAAGGTTTAGAGGTCAGACAGGTGTGAATGTGCTATACAGCAGAGCATTTCTGACTGAACAATGCATCCATTAAAGTCACAGTATTTCTATATCATGGTTTAATAATGTTACACTTTTTTGCACCATGACTCAGAAATCAGTTACAGAGCCTTCAAAGGTGTAAACTGTCATTAATGTAAAAAATGTGTCATATAACCACAGAATAAATGTCAGTATCACACAGAAAGTTTGGCTTACTATATTGGGCATAGAAAATGCATTTTCAGACACTCAGCACAGAGACTAGTCAGCGAGCATTTCACATAATAGTTTCTACACAGTTAACATCTAACTGACGCTTAAAATGAGTAAATTGGAATGGATAGGACGCTTGAAAAACAAGGTGAAGAAAAGTCCTTTATATTCAAATTTTATTATCGGATTTGTGATGCTAGGACTTGAACAACTGGTGGAAATAGACTTTGCTTGCCCTTGCAATCCAAAGCTAAATCTTCTGTTTTCGACTGCGTATTTTGTAGTTCCTGCCTTTTTCTCCTTTGCTCTTTTATTTTACATTCAAAGCTCACAAATTAGCAGTTATTCAAGCTGTTTGCACTGCGCCTTAGTTTGTCTTACTCCATCTGTTCTCTGGATCATGCTGCTGTTTTTTGATGGGCAATATTTTGCCTGTGCAAAGACTTCATGGGAAGGACTGACGGTTCACACGGATATAACTGCTTCAACGACATGGTGCCAGCCTTTAATCCAATCTGACAACACCACGGAAAAGCAAATAGCATTTTTCAACTACCGAAATAATTCTCAGGTGAGCTTGATGTTGCAGTCAAGATGATGTTGCGGTTATGTTGATCCATATATATATATATATATATATATATATATATATATATATATATATATATATATATATATACACATATATATTTCCTGCTCCTAAGTTTTCATGCACATTACTCTTTTGATGTCCTTCTTCAGCTAATGGGACTGTGTATATTGCTCCTGATGTCATTGCCTCTGATGTGGATGGGTATTAGGAGGTGGTTCTACATGCCGACCAGAACCAAAGAACTTGATAATGAGCAAATAGAAATGGTGGATCTGAGCCCATCACCTTCTGACACAGCCTCTACAACTGCAACTCACAGTAGAGAGGATTTTTAAAAGCACTTTTGCTTAATTTTTATAGTAAGACATTTTTTTCATGTTCACCAGCCTCATGTCTAAAATTCTAGTTTGCATTAAAAATGTAAAAGTATCACGTTTGTATTTTTTTTCATTACTGGAAATGCTCTGAAATGTCATTTTGCAACAGAAAGAATCCAATTTGTGTCACTTTAGAACAAGTAAACCATATTTTACCATTTAAACTGTGTCATATTGCATTTTTTTTCATGCTGTCATGTAGAGTAACAAACCACTTCCTGTCATTACAACAAGGTTTGCTTTCGGTTTTTGTATCACCTGGTGCTAGATATGCTGTTTCTGGCATAAAACAATCTAAATCTATTTGTCTTTTTATTAATTTTTTTACAAAGTCTTAAAAATCGTACTTTATTTTTCATAACTGTCTTACAATTTTTTGTTTATAAATAGGAATTCTAAGAAAAGTCAGAATTGTGAGATAGAGCCTGCACCTGTTTCTTTATAATGTTTGATTTCATAGCAGAAGGCTTTTGAAAAGACAGTATTAGGACTGAAAGAAATGTTGGGCAGTTCTTGAACCTGTTAGTTCTAAAACTCAAAGCAAATCATGCACCTCCATAGCAAAACATAATATTCTTCTATAAAATGTTTTGTTGTTTAGAGTAAATAACGGGTCTAAAAAAATTTTTATTATCTGAATCCTCAGATATGACTTCATGATCATGTTAAAACTATAGTTTTAGGGGAAAAAAATCTTACCCTTGGTTGTTACAACCTGGAGTGTGCATATTAATGATTCTATGAGCAAAGTATTGTTTGTGTTTTGTTCCGATCAGCCTGCTTTTTACTGGGATTTTGTGTAAAACATATACTGGAATAGTAGGAGGTTCATTCTGCTGTGGCGACCCTTGATAAATAAGGGACTAAGCTTAAGGAAAATTAATGAATGAATAATGCTATGAACATTTGCCGGGGCATCTTTCTGACAAAGCAGACAATAATGGTCATTATGATTCCCAGATGAGCTTTAATTGTATGTTATCAGAAAGTGCTGTCATGTAGAAAAACGGAAATTTCAACTCTTCTTGAAACTCTTCTCTTTTTGTTTTTGTTAAGAAGCTACTACAAATTACTGTGATGGAAATGTGCATGTTGACAATTGACCTGCTATATGAATGCTATTCACTGACAACATTTTTGCTTTACCACACTTTCCCATATAGATAACTAATGAGTTTGACAACAGTGACTCCACATATAGTACAGAATCAGAGGAAGGTTAGATACATGATGGTGCACTGACCACTAGGCCATTTGCGTTGACATTATGACATCCAAATAATGACTGCATTTCAGACATAAAAGAAAAGGTAACCAAGTTTTTTAGATTGTTATTGTAGTGGTGATTATATTTCTCATTATTGTGATTGGTTTCTGTGCTTTAGATAAAAAAAAAGTCTGGATCCTTAAATCATTTTAATTGCTCTATGATCAGTTATTGATTCTCAGTCATTTATGGTTCATGTACTACTATCAAGACTTATCAAAGAATTCTGAAATTCCAAATAGCAACATTTATCTGAAATAAAATATTATAAAGATTTTAATAAATGTGTTTACTGTCACGATGACGGTAATATAAGATAATATATCATGGTTTCCAAAAAAATATGAAGCACCACAACCTTTCAGGATTGATCATATTTCTTGAGCAACAGATCATCATATTGTTTAGTGAATTCTGAAGGATCATGCACTGAAGACTGTGATGCTGAAAATGTAGCTTTTAATTGCAGGAATAAATGACATACAAAATTTGAGAATAGATGTTAATAATATATCACAAAAATATTAATTTTATGTAATTTTTGAACATTTTGACCTTGGTGAGCATAAAAGAAATGGAAAAGTCCCTCTGGTCCCAATATTTATTTATACCTGTAGTGTACCTTTATGTGGATCAGTGCATTTATTTTGCTTGTATTTTCTTGTGCACTGTATGAACCTGCTGAGTGTAGGTGACCACAGTAAATCACAGTCCTGTCAGCAGCAGTCCGTATGTCCCAGTTGTGGGTGTTTGCAGGGGGCTGTACAGGGGACTGGAGTCCGCCATCACTCCTCCGACAGAGGCCAGGTAGGCATGATGCAGAATGGGCAACTGCAGAGAGAGCCTGCGCCGAACACTGTGGAGGAAATAAATGAAGTGCTCTGGAGTTTTCAGACCATTCACTTCAAAACAAACTGAAGGATATTGTAGAAAGATGAGACAAATGAAACTCACTGTTCAGGGGAGTTGATGTCCTGCTGCAGATTCCTGTCACATCTGGAGCTTTCAGGGAGAGTCAGGCATTTATCCTTCGCTGGAAAAGACACAAGTATAAGTGAATTTAAATAAACATCCATTAAAAGAAGACCAATCTCTTTACAGAGATACTATGTTTCAGCTGGAGTTCAAAATAACATAAATGATGCCAAATCCCTCTGAACTGAGGTTTGTGGGAAGACACTTTTAATAAACAGTAAAGGACCTGGAAGCATATTTTAATGAACTCGGTTAATCTGACAACAGTGAACACTAATATGTGACTACATTAGATTTTATTCACATTAGTCAAGCACCATAACAAAAACTGTGGGCCAAAATCAAAAATTTATGATGCACTTGGACAAAATGAAAAAAAAAAAACAAACAAAAAAAAAACCACTATTGTCAATCAATCAATCAATCAATCAATCAATCAATCAATCAATCAATCAAT
>CAIGQW010053747.1:12942647-12963941 GCA_903798125.1 Danio choprae
AATCAATCAATCAATCAATCAATCAATCAATCAATCAATCAATCAATACTTTATTGTATAAGTATTGTCAGACTTACCTAATGAATTTTATTTTAAACACTCATTTACTAAATATTATTGTATAAATGCAACAAATATTTATTTAATTACCAACGAATTAATAATATTTCTGTTTAAATACATTAAATAATGACAGCATCTCAGTTTAATTACACATAATTGTTTAGCAAAATCTATTTTATTCTAAGGAAATAGATGCAGCTTAAACTGCCACAGTAATTGTAATGCCATTTGAAAACAGTAAAAATTACAATTATTCTTTACATTTTATAATAAAACTGACAAATGTAAAAGTTTAGACATTTATATTAAAAAATAACAAAGCCAGCAAAACTAAGGCAACAATGTTCAGTGTATTAACTGAGTGCTGCAAATGTTTAGTCAATTTTACTTCACTCATCATCCAAAAACTGTTTAAGGTCAACAACTTCTGCCTTTTAAAGACTTTTTGGCTGAATTTTTGCTGCGTTTCTAATTATAAAATCAATAGCTAATGGAAACAATAGTTATTGTAATATTTTAATAAAGACGTTTTTGCACACAGGACCTTTCATGAATTCTTCTACCTGTTTTGTGCACAAAACCTGTGACGATGACTTTCTCCATTGCACAAGCACTCGTTTCATTTAGATTTAGTTGCCTGGTCAAATCCTCCAGCTCAGAATCCAGCTGCAGAAAAAACAAAATCAATAAAACAAAAACATACAAATGATCTTATCTGTTTTTTTTTACCTAGTAATTACATTGTAATGCAAGAAGCTTCTCACGTAATTAATGTGCCGTCTGAGGTGTAGGTTTTCTGACTGATGAATTCTCAGGCTTGACGAGATGCTCAGTGTCGCGTCAATCATAAAAACAGATACCCCAGCATCGTTCAGCTCCATCATGCTCCTCTTGTCTTTGTTTTGTTCAGTCTGCTTTTCTAGTTCGCTATGCCACTGTGTGAGGTGGAACCTCCTTGACAAGAAGGCAGGGTCAGGACCCATCCTTATGATGATAATCTGGAAGAATCATTTAAAAAATGATCCGTTTATTTGATCAAAAATACTTTGTGAAACATTAAAAATTAAAATCTATTTAAAATCATATTTTCTTACTGAATGAAATGAAAATCTTTATTTATTACCGTGATTAAAACTCCAGTGTTAAGTATCACACAATCGTTCAGAAATCCCTCTATATTCATTTGCTGTTAAAATATTAAAATCAATTGGGTAACACTTTACTTGAAGGGGTGTTCATAAGACCGTCATGAAACCATTATAATCATGACATCACACGTCATGAATGTGAATGAGATTTTATGCATGCTTATGACAACTGCCATTAAGTGTCATTCACTCAGTTATGACATATTAAATGCAAAGATGACATTGTTTGTTAACAAAAACATCACAACCTGTTTTTGTCTTTGTCATGACAACTTGACATTACCAAGACAACAAAACGTATCATAAATCTGTCATAAAAATGATTGTCATGAAGCCATTATTATCATTATCGTTAATATTTATTATGACATCAGTGGAACAAGCTGAATTTGTCATTAAAATCTCCATTATTTTTAATGACGCTCTTCCAAATTATTTGACAGAGTTACAACACTTTTAATGAGACATTTTAATGACAAATACAGCTTGTTCCACAGAAAAAGTGATCAAAAAATATTCATGTTTATGATATACATGTTTATGTATGACAAGTTTTGTTGTCTTGGTAATGTCAAAACAGGTTGGGATGTTTTTGTTTATGTTAAGTCATAATAAACAATGTCATCTTTGCATTTAAAATGACATAACTGACATTTAATGACAGTTATTATAAGCTTGCATAAAATCTCATGTGTCATGTCTTAAAGCTTTTTATGACATTCTTATGAACACCCCCTTCAGGTAAGTGTTACCATCAATTTATATTATACCTAGTCTTTAATAATGATTCATATAATTATCGATGTTGAAATAAATTGAAAATAAAGTTCAAAACAGCAGCATTTATTAATTTTATTTTACATTATAAATTACTTATGGGCCTCACGGTGGCGCAGTGGATAGCACGTTCGCCTCATAGCAAGAAGGTCGCTGGTTCTAACCTCGGCTGGGTCAGTTGACGTTTCTGTGTGGAGTTTGCATGTTCTCCCCGTGTTGGCGTGGGTTTCCTCCGGGTGCTCCGGTTTCCCCCACAAGTCCAAAGACATGCGGTACAGGTGAATTGGGTAAGCTAAATTGTCCGTAGTGTATGAGTGTGAATGGGTGTGTATGGATGTTTCCCAGAGATGGGTTGCAGCTGGAAGGGCATCCGCTGCGTAAAACATATGCTGGATAAGTTGGTGGTTCATTCCGCTGTGGCGACCCCAGATTAATAAAGGGACTAAGCCGAAATGAAAATGAATGAATGAATGAATAAATTACTTATAAATTTACTTTCACTCTTGAACAATTGAATGTGTCCCTGAGGTAATGTTTCACAAAAACATCCCTTTCCATAAACATTTGAATGATCATGTGACACTGAAAACTAATGGAGTAATGAAGTTAAAAATGACACTTTATAGTAAATCCCAGGAAAACATTCAGTTTTAAACTACATTCCTTAGGAAAACAGGGTAACACTTTATTTTAGAGGTTATTGCTACACGTTCCATGTACTTATAGCAATTACTATTATTACTATTATGCACAAATCACAAGCAACTAAACCCTAACCTTTACCTGCATTCTAACCCTAAACATATAGTAAGTACATGCAATTAATCATCATTCATCGGTAGTTAAATGAATAGTAACACAGTAACGATGATATGCATATATTTTGAGAGAACTATTCCTTTAAAGAGCATTTTAGTGAACATAGTACCTTTGGAACGAACACCATACACAGAGTGCAGCAGCAGCACGTGACGATCACGAGGGTCACGATGCAGAACTGCACATTTGGTTGATGCTGCCAGAACATTGAGGCACAAGTACCAATCAGAATGACTGGGACTGACACAAACACACTGAATCGGATACTCCTGCTGTCGTTTACAGCAGGGATGTTCATGTGTCGTGTGCTCCAGGCCAGGACACATGTGCTGAGCTGTATAGGAAACGTGCAAATACAAACAAACATTGAACCATCTGTTCCATTCATACTATGTAGTTAATCACTTTGTGAAATCAAATATCAAAATAACAAATATCATACTAGCAATGTCCCCTTATAAATATAGAACGCAGCCATCCAGAAAAACCCATGTGTGTTTTCACATCGCTCTGAAAAGGGCTGAATAAAAAAATCCTGCCCTTGAGGATGAGGCTAAGAAAAGAAAAAAGAAAGATTAGCACACAATATAAAGAGTGAACATAAATTGATTACAAAGAGAATTGGATGATTATGGAGAAAATAATAATAATTTATGATGTTATTTGGTATCTCTTTAAGAAAGCTTGTACTGCTTTAAGAGGAAATTGGATTTTTTTGCTTGTTGCTCACCTGTATACGATACTCCTTCACTGTTCTCTTAAAAGGATCCAATATTTGCAAACTAATTAGTAGACTTAGGTCAATCAAAAATAGCAACATAACCAGAAGATCCGGCCCATAGTTCTTTGTGTTCTAGGGAATTACAAAATAAGTCAGGTGCAAAAAATGATATTGAATGGTTTAAAGGAATGGTTCACCCAAAAATTAAGGTTTCCTCACCAAATCAAATTTCTTTCTTCTGTTTAACACAAAATGGTCTTTGTCAAAGCAGTCATTGACATTCACAGTACAACAAAAAATACTACAAAAGTCAATGGCTGTTTTTTCCTAACATTCTTCAGTATGTTATTTTTTGTGTTCAACAGAAGAAAAAAACCCAAACAGTTTGGTACATGTGGAGGATGAGTAAGTAATGACTGAATTATCATTTTTGGGTGAACTATCACTTTAAAGTGCCCCTATTATACTTTTCTGAATATTATCTTTCATGCAGCGGGTTATTTAGCTGTTTGTAAATGTAAAAATAGGTTCCCCAGCGGGAGGGGAACTACAATGCTATGTGGAAACTTCCACTATGGGGATTTCGTCAGAAACCACTCAGTCTAAAGAGTAATAAAACGGGCCAATGAAATGCCAATGAGTTGGGAATGTCAGCGCACGCAGCTGGCAGCAATCACAATCAATTCGTGTATAAGAATGCCAGCCGTGCATCGCAACCTTTTTTTCGCTTCAGAAGCCTTACGTGCAGACTGAAAGAGACCATTTTGCTGTCATCCTCCGACTTTGTTCGAGGCAGAGTGAGAGAAAGCTGCTGTCTACTGAGAGGCTTATTTCTCCCGGTTTCAGTGCGAGCGACAGCGCGAGCAGCGACGATTAAGCTGGGCGTCTCCCATCCCTGGGCGTTTCACTGGACCGGTACTTCAAGAGCGATGAGTATAAAGCAAATTCTCCTAAAAGAGCAACACGATCGTGCAGTTCGTCTTTTTAAAGACGTCGCTCCGACCATGCATTTCTGGATTCGGTGGTTCCCTGTCTACGGATGATGGGCACGAGCACTGTGTTGCATGTCTGGGGGTTCAGCATGTTAAGAATCAGATATAGAATCTAATATGATGGCTTTGATAACCCGGGCTGCTTCGGCGGCGATGCTGGAGATGGCTTGTCCCCCAGCTTCGTCACCGGACTGGTGTTAGACGGGTGTTACGTGGAGGATAAGAAGGGGAAACCCTCTAAGCCTCCCGTCCCCTTCTTCCCGAAGGTGCACAGTAAGTTCACGCAGCGATGAGGGCACCTTTTTCTTAACACACCCATATCGCCCTGATCGGCGACACCAGGGGTGAGTTCACTCAGGAATTCACCACGGTGAAAGAGCAGTCAAGTGCGATCAGTGGGCTTCAGAAACTGCTCTCCCCACTAAACCATCCACTTTGGCTGCTCCAACTCGCAGGATCGGTGCTCTTCGCCACAGGCTCAGAGAGTGCCAGAGGACGGGCTCCTTTCTCTCGCACTCCCAGCCGCCCTGTGGACTCTTAGGAAGAAGTAAAGATTAAACCTCTTATCTTCCGCTCTTCCTTGGGATGTGTGCCTCCCGGGGTGAGCTCTCCCATCCCGTGCTCGGCTATGCGATTTAGTTTGCTAAACGGTTCCCCAAGTTCACGGGCATGTATTACACCAAGGTCAGCCCTGTGTCCGCCCATGTCTTGCGCGAGGAGACTGCTGTTCTCCTGGCGAAGAATGCAATCGAGCAGGTCCCTCCAGCCGAGATAAGGTATGGGCTTTTTTTGTTTGTACTTCATCGTACCCTAAAAGAGCGGTGGGTTATGGCCAATCCTAGTTCTGTGGGTTTTGACCCGCTGCCTTACAAGCAGCTGCTCAGAATGCTCATGCAGAAGCACATCCCCCGGTGTGTCCGTCCTCAGGATTGGTCTGCAGCGATAGACCTGAAGGACATGTATGTTCATGCTTCTATTTTCCCACGCCACCAGCAGTTCTTGGGGGGGGTCGAGCATGATAATGTCTCCGTGGGTTTTCACCAAGCTCGCGGAGAATGCCCTAACGCCTCGGTTACTACATAACCCTCGTTCCCCAAGGGGGGGGGAACGTAAATGCTATGTTCCTTCGCCACAGTGATTGCGTCTTAGCTGACAGCTGTAGTTCGGCTTCTTCAGCTAGAAAAGGTGTTGTTGCGATGCACGGCTGGCACGGTTGAGGATGGATGCAAACCTATTATAGACTTCCAAAAAAAAATTGGAATCTTTATAACAGTATAATTGGGACACTTTGATAATAGAATTTAATTATTTAATTTTAATTATATTTATAGACATATTTTTTATGGTTGGTACAAAGAAAATATCTTTTCTTCTTACCTTTTTATCAATGCTGTGGTTTTTAAAAAATAAATGAATCTGCCATATTTTAGCAAACATGGCCCCAAAAGCTGTGGTACATCCAATAGATAGACATGATATCTGCACCTGTAAATACAATCAGAGATCATTATTTACAATTCTAGTTGTAACCCAATGTTTTCAAAACAACAGTTCTAACAATATTCTGATGGCATAAGGACTTACAGTACAAGAAACTTCAAATACTCTATCAGAAACATAAGAGCCATCCAGTCCCATAAAGAAAATGGAGGAATAAGACAACACAGCGCCAAGAATAATCAAAGAGTTCATTAAAGGCCTTGACATGCTAATAGCCCTGTGAATGACATAAGAGAAGAACACAAGCATGGTTTAAAAGAAATGAATTTAGCATTGTTGACTAAATTAGTAAAGATATGTTCAAGATCATTAACCTGACTCACCAATGACTGCGATGTTTCAGACTGAACACTAGCAAACTGCAAGCTGTAAAAATTCCTAAGAAAGCCAAAAACGCAACAATAGCATAGAGCAATATGCTGATGCGTTTCCTGTGAGGATACATGTATGTTCGGTCCTTTGTGGGTTTATCCTCTGTTGATTTCAAAAACAATTGTAGTGTATATTAGTGAGATATACTGTATATGTCATAATGCACATTCCTCACCTGGGGCCAGTTGCACCAGCAGGTTGTTCTTTATTTTATCTGAACAATTTGAAGGCTTCTGATTGGGTAGTGTTGCGCCTTTAAATGCAACTACGCATTACTTTATGGAGAAGCATTTTCTAGACAAGTAAACAATATTGTCTGGTTTTTAGAAATAAGTCAAAATTCAGTGAGTTTTTCCTTAAAACAAGCTAAATGATCTGCCATTAATATATTTGGACTAGAAACAGGACAAAAACTCTAAGAAAAGCATTTTCTTTGCAGTGTAATTAGTAGTTAACAAGCTCCTAGTGTGGAGTTTACATTCTAGTTTAAGTAAAAACTGCTAAACAATATATTAGACATTTTTCTTACTGTGAAATCTGATTGGACTGATGAACTGTAATTCGTCTGTAATGGCACTGTATTTTTCAATATCAACAGACTTTCCATCTATGGACAAATAAATCTGCTGTTAAGATTAATAACAAAACAGCACGAGGAAAGAAAATGTAAAAAAATGGACCGTACCTTGATATTGGGCAAACTTCACGTTGGCCACTCTTTCGCCTTTTTGGAACATAACATGTCCCTAAACACAATAGTTTACAACAACATTACAGTTTCAACAAAATCAGAAATCTGTATATAGGTCAATTACTTTTTTGGGTGGATCTTATTAAGAATTTTTGGCAAGACTTTACTTGATTTATTTATTTTTTTTTGAATTTAGTATTTTTATTTTTTATTCACAATTCATGCTATTTACAAATCATTAACTACTTATCATTAAGACTTTTATCTCAATAAACTATTAATTAGCTGCTTATTAATAGGTATTAAAGTAGCAGTTGGTTGTAGATATCGGGTAGGATTAGGGATGTAAAATTAGATCATACTTCATAGCTAGTATACAGTTAATATCTTAATAATAGGCAGGCAATAAGCCAGTAGTTAATAGCATGAATTGCAAATGTACTCAGTAAAAAAAAAAAAAAAAGTCAATTTTATAGGTTTTAACAATGTAACACCCTAACCGTCTTAATTTGCTTTAAATAAAACTGTCATGATCTTTTATTATTTATATTTTACAAAATAAATTAATTGTAAACTGAAAATGTTTTTAAATAATTTTAATAAATTCATTGAGAACTGAGACCACTTTTGAAAGATTTTCTCCTCTTATCATATCATTCATGGACGGATAGATGGATGGATGGATTGGTGGGTGGATGGATGGATGGATGAATGGATAGACGAATGAATGAATAAATGGGTGGATGGATGGATAAAAAGTTGGGTGAATGGATAGATGGATGGATTGTTGGATGGATGGATGGATGTGGAATGTTATACATACTGTCACACCGAAGAAGTTGATCTTGTCCATGGCCTCCAGAATCATCTGACCCATTTCTTGGTCAGTGAGAGTGAAGTTGTGATGGATGCTGTATCTCTCTCTGTACTTCACAGTCTCCATGACTCTCGTTAAAGCTTGGGCAATTACCCATGTACCATCATAAGCAAAGCCATGAAACTTGCTTGCTCCCAATCGCTTCATCTGTCGCCTTTCGTTGTACTCCTTTTCGTACTCTTGAGGCGTCTGAGTAAAGTCAGAACAGATTTGGAAAACAAACAAAACAATTATTTCCCTACATCCATTTTACATTGTTTCAAACAAAGACAATTATATGGTCAAATGTAAACATACCCTACCAGAGATCCCTCGGATGTGACTGGAGCTGAGAGACTCAATGTCTGCACTGATGGATCCCTCTATTGCAGTCAGTATGTTTTCAGATGTGCAGTTGGTGGAGTCCCTGTCAGTCCACCAGCTTGACTGGATCCACTCGGGCAGAATCCACTGGTATTTCTGCCCATACATCTTGAGATTGTATATCTGTGACACAACAGTTTGTTCAATTCAGTTCAATTCAATTTAAGTTTATTTGTATATAGCTTTTACAATCTGCTGTTTTGTTAATTTAGAATTATTTTAGTTATAATTCTTGGTGTAAACAGGCCTTATTTTTAGTCTGGTTAGACGCCATATTGAATTTACCATGAATGAAAATGACGCTTTGAATGATAGCTTTAAAAAAAGTGAACGACATTTTAATAGAGTGTGGCAGTGACTACATACTTTTGTAGGCAATACCAGAAGTTAGTATCACCCTGGTCCCCACCCTGGCTTTTGATTGGGTAATTGCAGCAAGTAAGCTCTATGACCTAACTGTATGATCCTTGAATGAAGTGTACAAACATTAAACACAACCAGAATTAAAAATCTAAATATAGTGTATAAATCAACTAAGCCACAGTTGTATGATTTCAATGGAATCACCATAAAGCACCTGACAAACCCTTCCAATCTTTATTTAAAAAAACAACATTTTTAAAAGCAGTACAGTAGACTGGTGATGATATTGCCTGTTTAAGGAAAGTCCTCAGAATACACTGTTTCTCTTATTTAGTCACAAAACAAAACTTTCAGAAAGCCATAAACACATAGAAAAATATATATATATATTGACTTTACTACTACAAAAGAAAAGTTCTAAAACACTTTCCAGGTTTTAGGTTTGAAAATAAGTCATCCCAAAATAACTAAAATAAATTCCCACTATACAAAATCTTTTGAGCACGGGAACGGTCTTTATGGAACCATCAATGTAAATTAGGATCCAATATTTTCAGAAGTAAACAGCTGGGATGTACTTACACAGCAGAAGACTTTAGCAGCTAAACTCAGATCAAAATGAGCAATGACTATTCTCACATCATTGTCCTGTAAAGAAAAAGAACTTGTCAAGCATGATGAATGTCCTTGCATTAGTCACTGTAATCTGTGGATGTGTATGATAAAAAGGCTTTTATGTAGTTCGTATCGGTAAGTCTTTAGAAACACTGAAACAAATGATTCATTGGATTTGCTCATTTGTCTTTAAGGTAAGTGGTTGCAAACAATTTATATGTGCTGAATTTAATTTAATTTAGTAATGTTCAACTTAATTTGTTTGTTTAAATTCAGCCCATATGAACTGTTTGTCACTCACCTTTAAAAAAATTAGTAAATCCAATGAATAATTTTTTTTTCAGTTCCACACAATTCCTTCATGTTGTCTCAATACAAATTGATTAAATTAACTTAATGTTTTTTTTTTTTCAAATTTAAGCAGATTGAACATAAAAGCATTAAGTTGTCCCTAAAACTTAAGAATTGTGTTGTTTCAACTCATTTTAAATACAGCAGTCCATCACATACACACCTTTAGTTTTTTCACACAATCGCAGGGGGCTTCAGAAAAACTCTCTGCTTCTGCAAGCTGAATGTTTGCCTCCTCCAGATGTCTTCTCAAATCTGTCTGTACCTTTTCAAGAAAGGGTGAGTTTCAGTTTATATTCTGTGAGTCCGGTTTATTTCAACCCAGTCTCATTCTAAAAACGTATCTCTATATACATTTCTGGAGACCGCGAAATACGTCCCAGGAGGTACGTTTATTTGCGGTTTTTGTTTTTCCTAATCCACGAGAGGCCGCTGTGTACGTTTTTTGAGATGTCAAATTTCTCTCGCGAGGGCCATTTGTGCCTGCTGTTCTTGCGTAAACCCACTAGAGGTCACTGTTGACTGACTGAATGATTGACTAACCGATCGACTGACCCACCCTCCTCCTTCCCTTAACTCAACCAATTTTATTGATTGACCCGCCCACCCACTTCCCTAAACCCAACCAACAATTTTCAAAAGCAATTCAGGAAAAAGAAAAGCCCTCAACTGATTTTTACCACGTTTTCAGATTTTACCACATTTTCACCCTGTTATTTACTTGTTTATTTTATTTTTTTGTTTTTTTTGTCTTACCTGCTTTCTGGAACCGTTCTTCACCGAACTCAAACCCCGTCATCATGGTCAACTCTCTGCGTCTCAAGTCCGCCGACATATATGGTGAGCTAACGGGACAAACTGGTTACAGCGGGAAAGTCGTCCACATGGAGGTAATCGGTCAGCTGGTAAGCGTGAAAATGAATGGCATCATACTGCCCCATAGTGTTCGTTTTAAAAATGAAATGCAGCCATACGTACCTCTGGCTACATAATTCGCGGTCTCCAGAAATGTATATAGGGCTACGTTTTCAGAATGTTGTTTTATTTCATCATATTTCCCCAGATTCGGATTACCTCTGTGAAACTCTGCTCACGCTGGGTCAAAGTACCAACTCTACTCCATCCATACTGCCTGAGAAACCTCACCAATGCCACATTAACTGCACTTTCTGATGGCAAAGCACGGAAGAAGTTTGGAAATCTTCTCTTGTTGGCCAATGAAGGCGACGTTACTGCAAATGACAGCTGGGAAACAGAATTAGGTGATAGTATCAATGAGTTTCTACAAATTTCCTTGAGTTTACCACAGAAAGACAGAAATATCATTAATCAGCCCGAGTACCTGAACGAGGTTCCAACTCTCCAGTGATTGAGCAAGGACTGACGTCACTGATGAACAAACGCCTCCAAATATCATCAGAGGTTTGGGGCCACTGAATATAGTGTCAAAGAAAGCTTTGAGTGCTTTGCTGTTATCACACTACAAACAGAAAGGTACCAAGAGTATTAAGCAACACATAATGTAATCTTTCGCTACACATATGCCATAAGATCACTGTTACAATAAAAACATGAGGAAGTCAGAAGGAAATGCAAATGATAATGTTTGTTTTGTAAAATATTTGGTATAGTCTGGAATTTTATTGTACAGTATATTTGAAGCATATTGATTTTAAACCATGCATGTTTGAATACCAAATATGTGTACATAAAGCAGTTTCTTAGAGACCATGCAGATAGTGTGTATAAATAAAATAAATAACATCTTAAACTGACAAACACACAGTCCATGATGAAAAAAAAAGAAAATTATGTTATTAATTACATCCTCATGTCGATATAAACCCCTGCCCTGAGATATTAGTTTATCTTTGAAACACAAATGAATATATTTCAGGTGAAATCTGAGAGCTCCCTGATCCTGAAACGATAGTAAGGTTCCTGACTTGTTAAAAGTCCAGAAAAAAAAAACATCCTCAAAAAACAAAAAAGCAACCATATGCCTTTTCTCCTCCCAAGTGTTTCTTCTCCCCAGTGTCAGTATAGTGGGCATGTTCACGTTTCATGCTAGGCCACACCTCTGACGTATTACCTTGCATGTGCTTTGTTTCAAACAGAGGAAATTCACTGCACAGTGCTCGTGAACATGTGCACTATACTGACACTGAGAAGAAGAAAATGTTGTAATAAAGCAATTTTTTTATTATTATTCTCATAGCATAATACTCTGATTGAACCACAAAGGCATATGTTTGTTTGTTTTTTGAGATTTTTTTTCTTTTTATATTTTTCTGCACTCTTAACGAGTCTATGATCAGGGAGCTCAGATTTAGATTCAGATTTCAGCTAAATCTTAGGTCTTGGGGGTTTAGAATAACATGAAATTCAAAATTAAGAATATAATTTTCTTTAATGGTAATCAAACATAATACAAAGATAAAATCACTTACTGCTCTTGACTAATCCCTTCTGTAACTTTGTTAAAGATTAGTCTAATTAAATACCGATTACATTTTTTTAAAAATACATTTCTATAGCGAATTAATTAAACAAATCTTTAACCTGTACATAGATAGAAACTCATTGGGCTCCAATTTTGTTTTGTATCCCACTGACTTTCAGAAAAACAAAACATTTTCCAAAATTCCTCTGCTAGTTATTAATAGAATATAAAATATGGGGTTGGAAGAATAGTAGAGAATAGTTGTATTTTGTTACCTCTGAGTCTGTAAGGTGAAACTGAAGCTCGTAGTAGGCTAAATTCGATGTCTGTTCCCTCAAATGATGCAGTGCCAGCTCAACAGCAGGAAGAACCTCAGCTGTAATGTTCCCTTTCCCCGGAGCTCCGCTCAGTGGCATAATCCATAAAACTGGCAGCTTTTGTCGCACCAGGCAATAGCACAATGACATTCGAGATAGTTTCCAGAAAAAAATAACATTCAACAAGCTCCACCAGTATTTCATTCTCCCAGTGGAAACTCAGACCCGTCTTCGAAAAGCAATCAACAGGCAAAACAATCTTACGCTGACCTGTGTGAGGTGCTGCTTCTTATAGTAAGCATTTTCTAAAGCCCGGGAGAACTCAACCCCTTAACCATCCACAGGGATAAAGGGATAAGAACTGACTGCAGACATCTGCTGCTGTTCTCTAAATCCTTAGAAACAGAAGAAACACCGTCACACAAATCTCAGGACACTCAAGTTTGACTTAATACTCACAACACGGCACAGGCCATGTTTTGACTTTTTTATGTGAACCAGCTAAAGCAAATAGCTACTCACTTGGTGCCCTTGAACAACATAAAAAATTGGAAAAAAAAATTACAATAATTTGTGAAATTTACAGTAGGACAAATTATTAACATTTTAGTTGAAATGGTTAAATTTAAGTTGAAAAAACAGTAACTGATAAAATCTTAATATACTTTAATCAACTTTTTCAGTCTTTTAAATGGTAGTGTTTTCATACTGTATATGTATGCGGAAAAGAAAACAAGATAAAGATTTATCAAGATTTTTTTTCCCTAAGAGAGCAGGTAAGGTAGTCTACATTAGCCTAAAACTGATAAGGGAAATATAACATATTTATAGTATAAAATATTAAGTATATTTTACATTTGTGATTTGTCAGCAATTCCTGAGTAAGTAAAATTATTTAATTAAAGAAGTGATAGATTCATCCTGAATAATGGAAAAGAGGCCCACATACACTGTCTTTGCATATAGAGCTCCTCTTGGCTCCTCTTGTGGTGACAGACAGGTGTTGGAGCTTATGTAGATTGTGAACACTGTCAGTAACACATGCCAGTTAAAACAGGATGTGCCACTGGAACTGTCACTTGGCACAGTAGCATGTGCTAGTGGCCTTTATGAATAATATGTTCTGTCACTTAGAGGTATAGTTCACCTAAAAATGAAAATTCTTGTTCTTGTTTGAGTTTATTTCTTCTGCTGACACAAAATAACATATTTTAAAGAATGTCGGAAACCAGTAGCCATTGACTTTCATACTATATGCATTTTTCTGACTATGGATGTAAGTGGCTAATTACTAGGGCTGTTGTTCGGACTTGTGATGTTTTACTATCTCAGACTTTTCTTGTTAGCATTTGGACTCAGACTTGTCTCGGACTTGGATATTGGTCTTGATGGAGTCCAAAAATATATCGCTTTTTTCACCTATGAAACAAAATCATAGCAGGCTTGTTCAGGTGACATTACTGCTTAAACCCACAGTGTATGCTATCTGAAATGGGCATTGACATTAGACGTCTGATATGCTTGGCTGAGGCTGTGTCATAAGGCACCGTCAATAATTATTTTCTAAGCAAAACACAGCTTCTTTATTATATTGCCAATGCATGTGGAGAGTTCTTAGAAAGAGTTCTTTCTACAGTGAAAGGACATAAATACACGTTAAAAACTCATCATGCTTCAAACACAATAAACCCACAATGTACAATTCTAAATACATCTCTGTTGGACGCTTTTTGTCAAGTATAATTATAATTTAGCCTATATTTTAATCACAACACATGACACAGGGGCAGTAATGGAGGAGCAGACTTTGAGGCTGATTGTAGAAGTTTGCTCAACCAGTTCAGACTTCATACCAACTTTCAAATTTAATAAAACATTTAGCTAGTTTATTTTATTTTATTTTTACACAAAGCATACATGTGTAGGGTCCAGTTTTACAATTTTTTGCCTTGGAAAATACAGGGAACTATTTACATTCATTAGAAAACAAATTTTTACAATATAATTTCTTTTTTTCATAATGGACATAATTTTAAGTGATCTCAGATGTCTATAACTAAACATTAATAATGTCTCATGTTATTATTTGTTTGCCATTTTTCACTTTTTGTCCTAATAGTGTTTTTAGCAGCGTGGGACACATATATGACATATATGTCAACATCTCAAAAAATGTGTTTTGGTGTTTCGTGACTCTTTAAGGTTTGAATCATCACTCAGAAAAAAAAAGAGCTGCAGATGAGACCTCGGAGCCAAGATGGGCTTTTCACCTGGATGAAACCTGCCTGTGGAATTCTGTCCACAAAACTTCCACACAACCTTATTATTAAACACAACCTGAATGCAAATAATGGAAACCACTGGATACGGGTCAGGGTACTGTGGAGAAGAAACCTCCCCAAACATGGCCAGCTCACATTCACACATGCCCACAGGAGGCTGAATCAGTGTTTTGTAGGACAGAAAGTCAGACGGAATCAAATGGTTAATCCTTAAATGTATTCAATAAGCATGAGATGATTTAAAATATTTTTCTCCACTGATAGTTATTAAAAGAATAATTATGAAATCAGGTGAAATACAAAAAAAGAACTTGCCAAAATATCAGCACTTTTCCAGACATGTAGATGTCAATGAAGTAACTTCATCAAAATGATAACGCAGTTGACAGTTTTTCTGTAGTTTTACATGGATACCGTGAAATGCCTCTATATAGTGACAGAGCAAGGGTCTAACAGTCAAGATAAAAGTCAAATTTGTTTGATTTGGCTGTGCTATAAAAAAACAATGAAAGGAAATGCACAAAAAAAGAGAGATGTCAACAACGCTTCCATTTAAACTCCTTTTTAGCCTGTTTACTCAGTGGTGAAGGGTTAAAGTCTACAGACACACTTTTATGCAGAACTACTATTTTGTAGACCAAAAGTGTGGTTGTGTTTTCAAATATGTTGCGTCTTCACATTATCAACTACTATTTTTTTTTTTATTTAAGTCATAAATTGCCTTTTTAACATTGTGTTGTTCTTTCTGGTGTCAATGTACAATATTATCAAGATGTCTACATAAAAACACAATTTATAAGCTATACAGTAGAATATGTTTTGTCCAGTTTTGATACACCTCATCAGAACACACTGTTTGAATAGGCATGTTGGTTTGTGGACTAAGGAGTAAACCCACTGCTTTGATTGGCTTCAAGTTTGCATATAAAATTTTCCAGGCTTTCCTTTCAGGATTAAATCTCAATGTCGTAAAGGACAGCCATGTGTCAACCCATTTAATTCTACATGCATGTTTGAGAGTTTAAATCCTTCATAGACGGATGGTTCTGTTACTTAAAAATGAACAAATACTCAATATCAACCAAACTGTATAACAGTCAAATCAATGAGGTATATGCACAAAGACTTTTAATTTTCAGTAAGCCAGCTCAAGCGCTAACGGTGAACTGTCAGATGTGTTTTGGTTTGTGTATGTTCTTGTCTTTTATTTTGGGTATTTGACTTGCTCTATTTCCTGTCTTGTTATCTTGTGTGGTCTAGTCATGTGCTCCTTTGTTCATGAGTTGTTTTCATTGGTTCCCTTAGTTCAATTGTCATGTTCTGCATTGTTCTTTTCACCCGACTACTTTGTTAGATTTATAAGAGATAATAAATGAATTGTCAAGCATTTTTAAGGTGCCATATACTGCATTGATGAAACTGAGAAATTGTTCTCTGATATCTACATATTAGGTGTGTGCCTTAGGTCAGTAGATAAAACCAGATTTATTTTTGCTATTTATTTATGCTCATTTATTGCTCCATAAAAAAACCTAGAATCAGAAGCTCCATATTGACCATATTTGGAATGGTCATGAATATTAGTGAGGCAGCTTTCAGTGCTCTCTCTCCCACACACACATACACACGCACACAGTATGATGTACTCTGAAATAAATGCGTGCAAAAATATTTAAAGAAATGGAGTTAAATCTTGTTAAATCTTTTTAACTTAAGTGGTGGAGAGGTTTATTTTACTGAATGAATGAGTGAATAATATGAATGAGTGAATAAATTTAATATAAATCACCAGAATAACCTATTTTGTGTTGTGGATAAAATTCTAACATTAATAAAACTAGACAAAAGAGACGAGAGATATTTTGTGTTGTATTTCGAAGATATAATGTAAATGTAAATACAGCCAGGAATTAATATCAGCCTCTGCATAAACAGATGATGTTTAATAAAGTGTATTGCTGTTATTTTACTTCAGAGAAATCGCGGTAAGAGCTGAGTGATAAAACATGATGCAGAAACGTACATTAAACACAATACTCAGCAGTTTACCAGTGTTGCCCCAAATTACAAACATTACAATACTCCTGCTTTTTCCGTGGAGTCTGCCGCAATTCACACTCATCTCTCGCTACCCTCCTGATTTGTTATTTCTCCCAGAAAGCTCCTGTAATTCCACCAGTCCTCAACTTTGGTACGGTGACCAGTGCATATTAATTATTTGCCATTGTTTCTTCAATCCAGTCCAGGTAGTTTTGCACTTTAGTGTAGTAACCTTTAGAGATTTTTCTAGCACAATTAGGACCCCATGACACAATGCCTCTCACCACATAGCGATGTTCTTCAGTTCCATCGCCCAACATGGGGAAAAACAGAGGACCGCCACTGTCACCTCTACAACTGTCAATACCATGAACATCATCTCCAGCACAGAACATGTTATCACTGACTGAAAAACCACCTGAAACACAACTCTTAAGACTATATACATGAACATGACCATAACGTAACAAAGTACTTACAGTCGAATCAAAAACTCCAAAACCTGAAACTGTTCCCATCATGCCCTCTTTAACAGCTACATCCGTTTTCTTTGGCAAACACACCGGTCTGATGTTTGGACCAAGAGGCACCATAGCAGACATTTTCATCAGAGCAATATCATTATTAAAGTCTGATTGATAGCCATCTCTACCAACCTTCTTATAATTTGGGTGAATTATGATCTTTTCTGTCTCAATAAAGACTGGATTTTCATTCGAAGCATTAATTATTCCTCCAAGCCAATTCATGCTTTTGCTTTCATATCCATCCACTACATGAGCTGCTGTCAGAGCCCAGTAATCACTGATCAGAGATGCACCACCTCTAGGGCTTGACTTATGGAAGAGCTGCCAGGGAATCTCTCCTGATCTTGCTGGCTTCCCTCCAAAGACTCTTCCAGCAGACAAGTCCTCCGTATTCATTCCACACACTAAATGAAACAAGACAAAAATATGAAACAATGCAATGTGAATTCACAAGATCTCTCTATAACGGTCTGTCTGTCATGAAGCCAATAGTATTACCAGGATAGCAAGGTGGAATAACATCGTTGTTGTTTTCTTCTGCCCATTTCCGATCTACTGCACACTTGTATCTTACTACAAAGAATTTTTAAAAAGAGTTAATGATTTATCGATCATAAAGAATAGAGAAAGGTGAAATATCTAACCTTTAGGCGTATCCCTAAATTTGTAGTATGGCTCATTGCATTGATACTCTATGACAGATTGATATTCATTTCTTTCTCCACTGATAAAAGTAAAGTTTCCATTTAGCAGCTGCTTTGGAGCTCCACAGTCAATAACTGCAATGTGGATAACAAATAGAAACAAAATGATGAATAGAAGAAATTTAGCAAAATGATAAATCAGGTAAAGTGCATGTACTCACTCCTGCACTCTGGCAGTGGCACATTCCATTGTCCATTACTCTGACATATGGACTTAAACCTTGAAATTTCTTCCTCTCCCTTAAGAAAAAAGTCAAAGAAAACGCTTCAAATCACAATCACTCTTATGTGTTTACTGATATAACAAACGATTTGGCTGTCTGCACCAACCGCAACACAACATAACAGGACACGACAGAAACAGTTAAACACTATAGCCATTCAGAAGTTCAGAATAGTGCACTACACTCCCAAGTAAACGTTAATGTTTATAATCAATACATATTAAACTTATTTAACATTATTAAAAGTACATAGGCAACTGTGATGGATGTTGTCACAGTTCTGACATTTTCAAATTGTTTGCTAGTTATTTTATTTAAGATCTGAGGTAAACCATCTGCTGAAGTATCTGCTGAACCATCTTTAGAAGCCTCCCTGAGCAACTGAAGAGGGTATCTGCAGAGCTGACTTATAGAGAGAAAGCAGTGTTTCAGCATCCAGCGCGGGCGACAACACAAGCAACAGTGGTCAAGCTGGGTGCATCTCCTGTCCCCTAGGAGATTCGTTGGGTGTCTAAATGAGCAATTTCAATAAAGAGCAGATTTCCCCTAAGAGAGCAACATGGTAGAGCAACGTGTATTTTTCAAGATGTTGTTCCGATCGTGTATTTCTGGATGTGGTGGTTTCCTGTGCTCTAATGATGGGCACAAGTACTGGGAGTCCAGCATGTGGATGCGGTGCTTGCAGACAGCTCATGCCCTCACTGCCAGGGCATGTCTGTTGCGCAACTGAGGGCGCAGCTCACTCTTGCAAAAGGGTGCGCCACCCCTGCTGTTCCATCGCAGCATCGGAGGTGCTGTCATGCAGGTGGGCTGACAGTACAGGCCCGCTTCCAGCCACCGGGGTCGTAAGCGAGGTCTCGGATCTGGAATTAAACATGATGACAAGAGGTGCAAACCCTCTAAGCTCCCTTATCCCTTTTCCCGGAGGTGCACAGTGAGCTCACACTGGCATGGAGGGTGCCTTTCTCCGCCCGGCCCTTGTGTGCTTCCACCCTCACCACCCTTGATGGCGGAGTGGCCCACAGAAGATGCAGATCAAGCCCTTTCACTGCTGTGTCTTATTCGTGCTCTGCACTTTTATGTGGACCGCACTCAGAACATGAGATCTTCAGGGCAGCTTAGGTCACCAGAAAGAAAGTGCTGTATCAAAATAGAGGTTTGCCCACTGGATAGTTGATGCCATCTCTCTCACTTATCAGTGCCAGGGAGGGGCGGTGAGAATGAGGGTGCACTCAACAAGAAGTGTCGCCTCCTCTTGGGCGTTAGCACGCAGCACCTAGCAGCCAGTTTCCTCCTGATTGCTGGGTAATTACGGTAAATTGGGAGGAAACTAAGCTCGGTGTCCAAAAACACTTGCTCCGCTATTCTCTCTAACCCAGAGATGCATGCACTTATTCTGCTCTGCTTAGCCAGTTCCCCATGAATCTTCTGCTGAATCCTAGAGAGTTTCTCCGAGGTCCAGAGGAGCCAGGACGTTTATGCTGTTGCTCAGCCGTGATGTCACACAAAATAGAAACCCTTTCTAAAATAGGAATTTAGTGTGTTGAGGTTGCAGTTGGTTTGGACAAAAACTCTTTTTAACATGGAAAAGATAGCTTTTATTTTGTCGCAGCATCATGTTGCGTGTAGTTAAGACACATTTCTGCATTCACTGCACTGCTTTTCTGTTGTTTTCTATGTAAACATGCTCTTGATTAGTATTTTTAACTGTTGTGCTCACATCTTTTGCAGCATCTCACACATGATGACAGTGTTAAAAAAACAGGGCACTTATGTTAAATGTTTAACTCAAAAACGCATCTGTGCACGGCTCCTCACAGTTCTGGCTTTACCATCTGCATTATGTTATAACTCACCTGCATGAGCTTGTATCCTGGATTACAGCGCACATGAATATAGTCTCTGTACAAGTACTGAGCAAACTTTGGCGTGACTGCTCCATAGGTGACACTGCCTGGATCTGGACACTGTACTCCTTTAAAAAAATATATAAGAAGTGTTACTGTCCACCAGTGTGTTCTGGAATCCACAATTGAGCACATTTACATGCACACCAATACGCTGAAATAATCCATAATTATGATTTACATGCAAAACAATAACCTGGAAATGCAAGTAAGCATTGCAGTGTTTACAAGACTTTATTAACAAATTTAGCAACGTCTGCCTGGAACTGTAATAATTATATTGTCTAACTAAAAGTATTTCATTTGCTATTTAAGCTTTCATGTTAAACAAATAATTAAAAACTGCAGAAGAATATACACTTTGCTCTCAAGATGCAGCATTTTGATCATACTTGCACAAAATAAGAATGCATTTTTGGATCAAGAAAGCATCTGAGTTTATATTATAATTTATAAGCATTATAATTCCTCCTTTCCTGTATTTACTCAGTCTGGATGTGCTTAAATCTACAGCAAAACATGCACACATTACACATGCACTTTAATAAACTGCCAGAAAACAGATTAAAGTGTTAAAATGCTGGAACAAATCTGCATAAGGGACAAAATCTGGGTGTAATGATCAGTTGCGTTTAATAAGAGTAATTGGATTAAGATCATGCATGTAAACATTCTGAATGTCTCAAAGAAAGTATACAGTATTTTCTTTCTCTCACTCTCTGTCGTATAACGCAAACTCCAGCCTCGACTCTCTCCGTATCTGTCAGTGTGATACTTCAACTGAACGAAATGAGATTTCGTATTAAGGACACCAGGACTTTTCCCTCCACAGTACTTATAAGGATCCTTCTCTGGGACAGACACCTGAGAAAGACGAAAAGCAGATGAGCGTAAATAAAAATCTTAAAAATAAATAACTACAAAGACATTTACAGCAAAACATACTTGCAGCCAGTGGAAGAGGCAGGTCGACCCTTGAATGTCGACTCGCTCGATGTGGAAGTTCTGGCTGAAGTTGAGAGTGATCATGAAGCCTGGCTGGACAGATATGTTGTAGATGCAGTCCAGATCAAGTGGAGATGTGTCTGGATAGCCAGGACTGGAGATGCTCCCCTCTAGCTCACTGTGCAGCCCACCTCCACACTCCACTAACACAGGGAGCAAGAATACACCATTTGTTTTAGGCTACCATTTAAAA
>CAIGQW010053747.1:12964341-12979680 GCA_903798125.1 Danio choprae
TAAATTCACTAATACTGATCCTGGACCATCACATTTATTTTATTACAGTCTAAATTTACTAATGTTGATCCTGGACCATTAAATTTATAAATTCACTAATACTGATCCTGGACCATCACATTTATTTTATTACAGTCTAAATTTACTAAAGTTGATCCTGGACCATTAAATAAAAAAATTTACTAATGTTGATCCTGGACCATCAAATGTATAAATTTACTAATGTTGATCCTGGACCATCAAATTAAAAAATTCACTAATGTTGATCCTGGACCATAAAATGTAATAATTCACAAATGTTGATCCTGGATCATCAAATTTATAAATTCCCTAATGCTGATCATGGACCATAACATTTATGAATTCACTAATGCTCATCCTGGACCATCACATTCATTTGAATACAGTCTAAATTCACTAATTTGGATCCTGGACCATCAAGTCTATAAATTCACTAATGTTGATCCTGGACCATAACATTTATAAATTCACTAATGTTGATCCTGGACCTTGATAACGGTAATATATATTGGTGCATTTGAACAAAACAGATTTATTAAATAGATATATTTATTAAAATAATATTTTAGTCACAGAACATCTTTAGAAATGGAAAGATAATACATTTAAATTCATGCAAAATATTGCAAAAAATTACCCAACTACAACATTTCAACAAAATTTTTTTTTGCTTTTTTTGAAAGTTTGCGTTACTAATCTTTGAAGCATTATTGTAAGTTATTTTGTTAGATTAGCTCCAGATTTGGCTTTAGTACTGACTAATGTATATACACAAATATAATATTGTAAAGCATCCTATAGAAAATATTAATTTAAATGAGAGATTTGTGGGGGGTGTACTCATACATATTGATATATTTTTTATTTTATTTATTTATTTATTTTTTTCAAAAGAATTAAATTATTAAATGTTGTAAATAGTCTTAGCAAATAAATGGGTTTTATCAAGCTGTTGTTTTAATGACAAAATTATTAAATACACAAAGTTGTTTTAAAATTGTCAATAATAAAAATATAATCACAACTGTAAAAAAAAAACTTCATAATCAAGTAAGTTTACATGTTTTTGTGGCTGTCATATATGAGTTATAAAAGAAAGTGATCACCTTAAAGGAATTTACAGGAATTTACAGTTTACAGGAATTTACTTTTTTGATCCCCTGTACATCTCATCTCTTTAAAGCTCTCACTACGATGAGTAAACTCTTCAAAGAGATTAAGCATAGGGTCGAACCTTTCAGAATAATACACTGACATTTATTAATGAGCACACTCACAGATGCAAGTGCGCTGGTCAGGCTGTAGTGTGTATCCATGTTGACAGGCACACAAGAAGGACCCAAGGGTGTTGAGGCAAATCTGTGAACAGTGTGGATCAATTCCCACACTATGGGTAGAACACTCATCTGTGTCTGAGAGACATAACGATATCAAGCTTTAAAAGATGTACACAAAAGGTTTAACATGCAACACTGCTGTTACTTTGATATTTGGCATATTAATGTTACTCGGGTATGCAGCAATAAACTAAATACAGTACATATATATTTATATTTAGCATCTTATTTATCTTATATTATCTATTTAGTTGCATCAATGAAAATAGTTCCAAACAAAGCCACCAATAATTTACCAAATGTAGTACATTGGTGCTTTTTTTTACTGAATGAATCAGTGTTTTTGAATCAAACAGTTGAGTGAATCATTCAAAGACAGTCACTTTGATCTGTACCTTGTCTGCAGTGGTTTTCATCTCAAATTGTACATTTTACTTATGCGGAAAATTAGTATACTGAATTAAACCTTTGGTATTAAAGCCGAATTTTCATCCCATTCAACAAAACAAAACTGTAACTTTTGTCAAATTTATATCAACAATAAAATGGAAGCTGCTGCAAAATAAATACTTCATAAATATAATACCTTATGATGCATTACGTTTGCCTCACCACGCAGTTTATGAGTATATGTTCATTTTGATAACATCTATCCATCTCAGTTGAGAGCAGACATTTTTTATGAGTATTTGAAGTAACAAAGCCCTTTTCCGTTATGTAAACATTTATTCATTCAGAATGAGACATTTAATTAGCCTTAATTAAACATGTCTTGTCCTGTGTTGTTTTAACAAATGCTATTACAATCTGTGTTTAATTTATTTATTTGTTTGCAAATTTTGAGATTTTTTCATATTCTAAATAAAACTAAAGGATTTAGTTAATTATTTGCACCCTAGGGCTATGCTTCTCACCATGTATTGTAGACATCTTTTCTAAAACATACAGTATAGTGTAAAATCATGTTTATTACTAAGAAAACCAAAACAACCTAACAAAAGTATATTTTAATTGAACATATCACATCACATACAGTACCTTTGCATAAGGTACACATCCAGTACCGTCCTATCTAGTACTGTGAAAAGGCAAAGCTGAAAATTGCATGTTGATGTTTTAGCTGACGAAGTCTATGGTTAAAGCGCCTCCCAGTGGTCAAAAGCTGTAGGCACATTTACTGCTGCCGCGGCAGAGGGAACATATTGAAGTGTTAACATCTGTATGTGCACGTGATAACTCACCAACCGCTTGGTAGAATGCACTGAATCCCAAGTGTGACTTGTGATTTGAATCATCTGTTAGAAAAAGCAACTGGAGACGATTTCCAGGAGCCAGTATGGGCTTGTCACCAGGATGAAACTTGTCTGTGGAATTTGGTCCACAAAACTTCCCCAGGACTTTTTTATCAGACACAACCTGAAAAAAAAAAAACAACAACAATGGTTAAGCCGTCATAACTTACTAAATAAGTGTAATTTTAATTACATTATAAAAATAATTTTTTTTCAAAACTAATTTATATATAAGGTATGAAGTGTGCTTTCTTTAGACTCATTCCCCTAAAGATATTACACAGCATATGGCAAGCTGTTTTAATATTTAATCTACAAACACATAGTATGGATTTTCAAGCATTCTAGTGTCTTTTCAATTAAGTACTTCTTTCATTAGCTGTAGCGCTTATTCTTTACTCACTACATTACATAAAATTTAGCAAGTTTATTACACAACAAATGTGTATTTATTGATTAGATGCTTTAGTATTTATTCATTACACACTGGTAATTATTATTAGATACTAGTACTTCTTTCATTTGTGATATCTATTGAGTCTATTGTCTCCATTAAATAAATATTAGTATCTAATAAATATGTACTGATAGCTAATGAATAGGAACTAGTGTCTATTTTATCGGTACTAGTTTATAACAAATAACTACTAATACTTAACTGTAATATAAATACTATAATCTAAAAAAAAGCCCTACTTTCATTAAATTATTAGTATGTTTTATAGATAATAGTTTAAATTTCTAAGGGCACAGTATGGATTGAGAACTGTAAGCTGTAAGTTCTGACCGAGACAGAATCGTAGTAACAGTTTGGAGAAGGCTCAATATCCAGGTGGTTGAACGTCAGCTGGATCTGAAAGCCTTGTGGCACTTCTAGATCCCACTGTTTCTGGAGATCTGCTGGATACGGGTCAGGGTACTGTGGAGAAGAAACCTCCCCAAACATAGCCAGATCACACTCACACACATTCACACATGCCCACAGCAGGCTGGTTCAGATGAACAAATGCCACTGTTATATTTAGAAAGAATTCAGTAAATAAACATAGGCATATTCTGATAGGTGTCCGCTGCAATTGTTGTTGTTAAATTAATCACACAACTGAATGTGTATTGTAATAAATGCAAATCTCAGAAATAAATCTAAAAACAACTTACCAAATTATTAGATGTATATTATCCATAACTGTTAGGCAGACATCAGTTTCGCTAAACCATTAATGCAGTCATGAAGTTTTCTTGTGATAAAGTGAATGTGGTTAATCAAGTATGAGAGAACAAGAGTCTAAAAGTCATCAAAAAGGTAAGCTTGTTTGATTTGGCAAAAGAGAGAGATGTGCCTACTTTTCCCGTAAATGCTGCTGCGTTTTGAACCTGTTTACTTAAACAGTAAGGGTTAAAGTTCATGCAGAATTTTTTTTTGCATCTTTCCTTTATGGATTATTATTATTATTATCCATCATTGTCTGTAAATATAAGTAGTTTTGAGCCCCCCCAAAAAATCATAATTCATAAATCTTAGCTGTTTGACCTGAGATTTGTTGCAGATAATAGTTCAAAGGTCATAACCAAAGTTAGGTTTGTTTGATTTGGCTGTAGAGAAGGACTATTCTGGAAAAACAACACTGCATGGCATAAAAAAAGCCATAAAAAATAAAAGAGAGGCATCTGAACAGCTTAACTCAGCCTCAAACACACTTAAAAATGGTTCCAAAGGGGGATTCTGGCAGTGGTGCCACAGAACCTTTTTTTCTTTGGTTCCCAAAAGAACGTTTTTGTAGTGTAAAGAACATTTAAAGAATCATAAAATAAAAAACTTTTTTTCACCATAAAGAAGCTTTTGCGCATTAAAAGAACGATTTTTAATGGAATCAATAATTTTGTAAATTCTTAAACCTTTTTAATGTACTGAAAAAATTAGATGGTCTTGTCAGAAATGTAATAAGAAATGGCTAAGTTAGTACATAGATAAGTTAGATAAAGTACATTCAAGTGGTTGTTATAATAGAATAAAGACTGACAGGCTTATCAGCAGCCCAATGTGAAGTGAAAGAGTGTTGTATAAGACTAAAGGACTTTCTTCTGTGAAAGCAAATGTCCTGGATGTACTTTATATAGCCATATATAGATTAAATGCAAAGCTGACAGAAACAAAAACAGCTGATGGAGTATACACTAACTTGCACAATTTTCATTCACAAGATGGCACCAAATAGTAAAAAACGCAAAGCTGACAGAAACTAAACCCAGCTGAATAAAGCATATATTAACCTATGTATTATTCATTCACAAGATGGCGCCAAACTGTTTAAAACAGTCAAAAACAGTGGTGTGATAAACAAGAAGATGTATATGAATGTGGAAGTATTTGGATGTTTTCACTGAAACCACTGTTTTCAAGACTGAAACCAGTTTATTCACCAGAACAGGAGAAGTCGCGACAGTGGCAGTCAATCTTGGCTTTCCCGTCCCCTGGGCGTTTAGCTGGTGTGCACAAAAGAGCAGTTTCCATTAAAAAAGCAGATTTCCTAAGAGAGCAACACAGTGAATCAACACGCCTTTTTCAAGACGCTGTTCTGACTGTGCGTTTCTGGATGCTGTGGTTCCTATCTCCGGATGATGGGCACGGATATCGCATCACAGGTCTGGGGGTCCAGCATGTCGATGCGGTGCTCGCGGACAGCTCATGCTCTAACTGTGAGGGCATGGCTGTTGCACAGCTGTCGCAGCTTTCAAGCCACCCCCATTGCTCCTGCTCCGGTTAGCACGCGGGCAGATCTGAGGATCACAGTGGAGGTTTATCCGTCGCCTCCGGGCCCACAGACCCCCCACTCCTACACAGCACGCCTCATCCAAGCTTCGAGTGGTGGTGTGGTTCATCCCCCAGGATGCCCGTGCCTCCACTTGATGACACCGGAGATCAGACGTCCATCACGACATCGGAGAGCGAGCTGTCATGCTCAGATGACAGACTGGGCTCGCTTCCATCCTACGTGGTGCAATGTGTGGTCACGGTACTCGAATCAGACATGATGGTCGTTCTGATGATGCTGCTCGTTCGGACTCTGTCAGCCTGGTTAGCGCTGCTCAGCCCGTTGTAGTAGCTCACATGGATGGTCAGACTCAGCTATGCGTTTCAATACGTTGGTCTCCCGAGTTCATGGGTGTGTATTAAAGTGGTCATCGCTATGCCACCTCTGTCTCGCATGAGAAGATTGTTATCCTACTGGCTACTCAAGCCGGTCCGAGATGAAGAGTGGGTTTACACCCCCCTTCATCGTACCCAGAGAGCGGTGGGTTATACGCCGCTGATATACAGCTATTACACTGCTCGATTGGGTCCCCAGATGGGCATGGTGCGCAGAGATGCACCGAGTGTTCATCACCACGCTGTGTCGCCGCACCTTCAGTCCCTGGATGGACCTTGCCTTCTACGGGCCTGAGTGCCCTTAAAACAAATGTCCAGTCATGCTGTCATTCAGTCATTCTGTCATCCAGTAAGGGCTGGTGGGCTGTGTGTATCGAGCATGCAGCCACAGGTTTGTAAACCGGACTTCGGTTGCATTGGCATTTCAATTGCCTGGAGTTGTTGGCAGTGTTTCTCGCTCCCCACTGGTCCCTACCGGTACGGGAGGGGAAATACCTGTTGGTTAGGATGGCCAGCATGGTTGCGAAAGTGCACATCAACAGTTTGGGTAATGTGCGCTACCGCCGCATGTCTCAGCTCGCTCGCCATCTGCTTCCTTGGAGTCATGCAGCTTAATAGCTGCGCGCCGTTCATATCCCGTATGAGCTCTCCGTGCCAGCTTACATGCTCTCACAACAGTTACGTTCCGGGAGAATGGAGACTCCACCCTGGCATGGTCCAACTGTTATGGGCACGCTTCAGAGAAGCCCAGGTCATCCTGCTGCTTCTCCCAGAGTGGCCCTTCGCTAGCTGCTTTCCCTGCTCTGCACGAATGCGCTGGCTCTCAGCTGGCCCCGGGGTTATGCAATATGCGTTTTTCCCCAGTGAGCCTGCACGCACAGACTCTGTGCAAGGTCGGGGAGACGAGGAGCAGGTTTCCCAACCGGACCCGAGTTATCGGACTCACACTCCTCGTGATGACCCTCCCTGACGAATTCCCCAGAAGAAGCACTCCTTTTTCCGGGACGGGCACCCTCTGGAACCCCTATAAGGGCTTCTAGACAGAGTGTGGTGGACTTAGGTGACCTATCAGTCGATGGTTAACACCGTCACTCAGGCTAGAGCACCCTGTATAGACAAGCCTATGTCCTGTAGTGGAGTCTATTTGTTGTGTGGAGCTCTTCTCTCTGAGAAGAACCCAGGACATGCCAGATTAGTGTTGTGTTTTCTTTGTTCAGGATAGCTGGAGCACAGGCTGTCAACCTCCACACGGAAGGTTTGTCGTGCTGGCATCCCCAATCTCTGTGGGGCAGCAGATGGTAGCGCACTGGAAAAGCATAACCTCATCAGCCGGTTCCTCAGAGGTGCGTGGCGCGAGATGGTTAATTCCATCCTTGCCCCCCTCTCTTGCCCTCTTGGGATTTCTCTAGCCCCAGCAGTTTTGGTTAGGTCCGTTGAGCCACTCGATTCAGTATCTATAAGTTTTCTGTCCATGAAGGCAGCTCTGTTGGTTGCGTTGGTATCATTCAGGAGGGTTAGGATTCCAGTGGCATTATCGGTCAGAGAATCGTGCCAGGAATTCAGACCGCCCTACTCTCACGTTTACCTGAGACCCCGGTTCAGCTTGTGCCAAGGTTCCTACCGCCCCTTTTAATATTAGGTAGTGAGCCTGCAAGCGCTGTCTGCAGAGGAAGCATTGCTATGTCTGCGCACTGCGCTTAATGTGACATAGAGCATACGTCTTTAAGCAGCCCTTTTCTGTTATGATCGGCAGAAGGAAAGTGCTGTATCAAAGCAGAGATTGGTCAATTTTATAGTTTATGCCATCGCTTAACTTATATTTACATCGCCACACTTATATTAAAAAAAAAAACAAAAAAAAAACATGTCTCCTTTTCGGCGTGAGTACGCACCGCCTCTTAACAGATCATGTGCAGCTGTGGGCTGGGCGACACCTAACATATTCATGAGATTTTATAATCCTCAAGTGGAGTTGGTTTCCTCCCGATTACTGGGTTGCTCCTATCAATCGGGACGAAATTAGCTCGGTGTTAAAAACGCTTGCTGCGCCATGCTCCCTAACCCGGAGATACACGCGCTTTTTCTATTCTGCTAGTAAATTACCCTCTCTGCGAACCCTAGAGAATTCCTCTGAGACCCCCAGCACCTGACTCGGTGGAGGAGTCGAGTGTCTGGCTCAGTGTGATGTCTGGTATGCTTCTTGGTCTACCCACATACTGAAGTTCTGTGCCAGCTAAGCGCACCCCACTTTGGCGACTCCATATACTTATTTCAGCCATGGAGTGTTCCCCCTTACCAGGCGGACCCATGTCTTCCCTAACCAGCTTATCATATGTAGCACTCCCCCTCATTATGTCTGGTCCATATGCTCTATTACCATCAAGTCTCCCCTCTTGGGTAGCAGGTGGTCTCCGCAGCGTCCTCTCCCTTTGGGGACTGGCACGATTTCCCAACGTATTTCTAAAAATCCCTAGACTACTTTAGCTAGGTAAAAGCTCATTAACGACCACCGATCTAATTCTATTTGAATTATTTCCATGTAATGGTAATTTTTTGGGCCTAGGGGACGTTGAAAGGTTGTGCTTTTGGTGATGCTGGTGCACTCACGCTACGCTTGGCAAACTGCACATCAGGAGCGTGACGGACTTAGCTGCTGTGGCGTTTTCCATACACTCTCCCATTGGTCTGGTATCAGACACACGTTAGAGTTCCCATGAAGGAGAACGTCCTGATTACGTACGTAACCCATGTTCCCCGAATAGGGAATGGAAACATGTATCTCCACTGCCACAGCTCCTGAGTCTCTAGCTGTTAGCTGAGTGATCGGCTCTTCAGCAGGCAAATTCTAGATGCTCGCTCCTCAGCAGGCACTGATATAGGCCACTAATGACTAATCAGTATTAGCTGTGGAGCTGAGCTCTGCCAATTCATTTGGCATTCATTGGCCGTTTTCTTACTCTTCAGAGTAATAGGTCGTCTGATGCACTCCCATGTCTTGTATCAGACACACGTCTCCGTTCCCTATTCGGGGAATGTGGGTTACGTACGTAACCAGTAAGTTTTTTAGCGGTTGTTATATTGTAATAAAATGCTGCTAAATGTTGTGATTGACTGTATTAATAGGAAATAAAAGCCTGAATGTTTTGTTAGATATAAAAATGGCTTTATTGCTGAGTATATAACACTGAAACATTAACATTTCAAAATGCTAAATTAATTATGAAAGCTGCAAATGCATATACCACAATCTGATATCTAAGTAAGAAACTTTATTTGTATGTACTGCACTCAAGATTTGTGTAGGTGAACAATTATTTTAGCATGCTGATGTTAGTTATTTTCCATGGTTTGTTTAATCCAGTGCAGGTAGTTTTCAACTTTCGTATAGTAGCCCTTAAAGCTTTTATCTCCACATTTAGGAGGACCCCATGACACTATGCCTGTAAGATGATAAGGCTGGTCTGGAGACCCATTGCCCAGAAGAGGGAAAAACAGAGGACCTCCACTGTCACCTTTACAACTATCTACTCCGTTTCTTCCAGCACAGATCATGTTATTGGTGACCGGCAAACCTCTCGATTCACATTTACCAAGTGGATGTATCTCAATAGCTTCGTAAAGCAGAAGTTTACTCATACCACCTCTATATCCTCCAAAACCTGAGACTGTGCCCTCCATCACAGCTTCATCTGTTTTGTTTGGCAGACACACCGGCCTGATATTTGTAGCAAGAGGCACCCTAGAAGACATTTTCATCAGTGCAATATCGTTATCATAGTTTGTTTGTTTGTATTGTTCAAGCCCAACTTTATTATATTTTGGATGAATTATTATTTTTTCAGTCTCCATAATAACTGGTGTTGTGTCCTGACCATCAATTATTCCCCCTAACCAACTCATGGTTTTGCTTTCATATCCATCCACTACATGAGCAGCTGTCAGAGCCCAGTAATCACTGATTAGAGATGCACCACCTCTAGGGCTTGCCCTATGTAAGAGCTGCCAGGGAATCTGTCCTGGTTGTGCTGGCATCCCACCAAAAACTCTTCCACCAAAAATTTCCTCTGTGTTCATTCCACACACTAAAAGTGAGAGAGGGAGAGATTTAGAAAAATATAAATATATGAAAAATCTCCAAGTGTATTTGGGTTTATGGGTGAACCAGAATGAATGAGTACCTGGTTTACAATTAGGAAAATCTTTTGTTAATTTTTCACCATTCTCAGACACCCAGTTGCCTTCTGCATTACAGGCAAAATTAACTAATGAAAGGAAAAAATAAGACAAAGGTAAATTAAATACTTTTTTGTTGAGAATTACATTAATTAGTTCACATAAACCATACAAGTCTCACCATTTGTATCCAATTGATAAAATTTAGATTTGCACTTGAGACTGATTTGTTTCAGATAAGTTGTCGGAGGATCTTTTTCTGAGAGCTCCATTAATTCAGAAAGATCTGGAAAGCCACAATCCACCGCTGGGGAGCAAAGAAGAAAAGTGTTGTAATAATAATTAATTGTAAATGTCATATTAACACACTTCAAACCTTTTTTTTCCACAATGTAATGGGCTGTATCAATTTGTATGCCATACACTTGTGCTACGTAGCTGTTTTGTGTCCATCATATAATTAATTTACCACATATAAGAAGAACAACACTGAAAACAGCCATTTTAATTCTAAGGATCACAGAGAGAGGACAGAAAATAGAAATAAATGTTAAAAAAAAAGAAGATTTTAAAACATTTTCTTACGTTCACAGGGGATAACCGGACTCCACTGTCCATTTTTCTGGCATGTGGATTCATACTTAACCTCAGCTAATTCACTCTGTTGAACAAAGTGTGACTTGCAGTGATTATTAAAGGTTTGACTCATAAACTACCTGCTTGGACATAAACTCACACCCTTGGACAGCTGACTGAGCATTTAGTGCATAACCCATGGAAACTTCTAGAGTTCTGAAGTCATCATCTGACTGGTTCAATTCTACAGGATGTCCATGTCACATTATTGATTTAGTGTAAACAATACTTAACTCAGTAACCTTGAACACTGACTTAATATCTAAATAAACTGTCATAACAAACTGGGAATTTTCTAATACAGCAATAATAATGTTAATATTATTACAAATTCAAGTTATCTATTATATAATTTACCATATACTTAAAAA
The DNA here is from genome assembly GCA_903798125.1 of Danio choprae. Lineage (NCBI taxonomy): Eukaryota > Metazoa > Chordata > Actinopteri > Cypriniformes > Danionidae > Danio > Danio choprae. The sequence continues at coordinate 12,975,320 of CAIGQW010053747.1, forward strand.
CACACTTTCTAAAACAAACTGAACCTCAACAAATCCATAAAATTAAGCCATGACCCTTCAGCAACTGCAGGTAAAATCAGTAAGTCTGAAATATTTGAAATACTGAAATGCTTACTATTAATACATGTCCTTTGTCACATGTCACTGTAACTTTGCCATCTGTGGGATATTCATGAAGCTGCGGCATCAGACTAGATATTGGCGTTACAGGTCCAATACATTTCATCTCTGTAAGAAAGAAAATAAACACCACCACAACATTTAAATAAACATTGGTTATACATACATATAAATATAAATAAATAAATAAATAAATAAATAAATAAATAAGTTCAGATGACTTGACCAATAAAATTAGCTTATCAATGGAACATTCTTAGATTTAGTCACACCAATCCTTTTTTTTATGCAGTACATAAAGTGTTTAGTTTTAAAGGGCACATATTTTACCCATTTTTTAAGATTTTGTGTCTGAAGTCTTTTGTGTCTCTAGAATGTGTCTGTAAAGTTTCAGCTCAAAACACCCATCAGATTGTTTATTATAGCTTTTAGAATGTTGGATTTTTTTGCTTTGAACATTATGTAGCTGTTTTGGTGGCCTGTGCCTTTAATGCTGGTTTTCCTCCCCGCCCACCGTTCCCACGTGCCTGTCAGAGTATGCCTCAGTCTCCACCTCAGCTGTGTCAGATATCAGACAGACATGAAGGAAGTAGATCTCACGTAACGTTTGTGAGAAATACTACAGTAAGAACTTTCCCAATGATTATTTGATGTCTTTGTTGTGGAGTTAATTCAAGCCTTTCTGCGATCACACACAAACACACACACACACACACACACACACACACACACACACACACACACACATGCACACACACACACACACACACACATTGCGCGTGTTTAACTGCACTGTTTTTGCATGGCAAATGTGACAGGATACACTTTAATATACACTGCTGTATGGATGTCTTCTTTTATAATTGTACTGACATGCGGCTGTGGTGCTAAAGTAAAGCTGAAGTAAATCGCTGTAATTCATTACACACATGCATGGTTTTAAAAATGTTTTAAACTTGTAAAACTCATTCTTGATCACATTTGATGATGACTGATGATCACAACGAGCCAAACAGATCTTTTAATCTTGGTTGATTTGCGCATGTCCTGTCTTGTTGATATGATTATATGACATGTTAATATGCGGCTGTCAATCAATTCAGTGGGCGGGGAAACCACACTCCTACATCAAGTTGCGGTCAGCCTCAAAATGGGAGGGATTTGGATCCCATATTAACGTCAGGAAATTAAAAAAAAGAGACTTATTGTATTTCTATCACCCCAATATGACTGTGGACACACTATACCTACACGCAGTTCTGTCCAAACAGCTTACAAAAGATGATTTTCATCATAGGTGGCCTTTAATGATAGGAAAGACAAACCTTTTGTTTTATAACTAAGGCTAAACCCTCGGTTTGTTCCTTTATAGTCTGTCCTGAAAATAATCTCAACACTCTGAGACCTTGTGAGAAAGGAAGACGGAAGATCCCTTCCACAAAATGTTTTAGCTTCATCAATGAGAGGTTTTATCTAGGAGAAACGGATAGAGAAAGAGAGAAGAGGTCAATGAGGCAAAATACAAAGAGAAAGAGACAAGACTTTACATGTTACATACAGTTAATGAATCAATGCACCGTCCATTGTCTGCCTTCTCCACATCAAACGTCCCTGTGAATGTCAGCTCAAACTGCAAGCCTTCTTCTGCAGCCAGTAAATAAGAGCACACAGAGTTTTCTGGATATGGATTGGGCCAATGTGGCGACTTCAGCTCACCTTCCTGAGAGCCTGTGTAATCTTCACTACAGCTAACTGGCATACAGAGAGAGAAGTGTCACTGATGTAAGGATTACAATATGTATACTGTAGCATTAGGGCTGTCAATAAGAAATTAAAATAACTTTAAAAATTTGAAAGTTCAATTCTCACTATTAACCAACCAATAACTACCACTTTTGCTTCGATAGTCTCCTAATTTGTAGCTTAACTTATTTATTTTGTAGCAAAGTTTAGGTATTGGCTAGAGATGTACAATATGATCATGCAGAATATGTATTTTATAAGTAATAATAAACATCCAATACGTTACTAACGTGCTAATAAGCAACTAACAGTCAGAATCGGTCGCTATACTAAAGTATTTCCAAAATTAACTATAGCTGAGTAACTAATTACATTTATCAGAATTTGCAGGGGGAAAGCCCTTTATCTTTAATCAGCCAAAACAAAACCATTCTGAAAGTAGGTTTAATGATATTGATCATACATCATTGATGTTTACTTTTGAATACAATTAAAATTTTAATGAAATACTGAATGGTGTGAATTCTGTTTTAGTCTTGTTGCTGTGCTAATTGCTTAGCACATTTAAATCTTTTCCAGATACCTTTTGGTGTACTATGGTGGCAGAGAGAGCTCAAATGGGCTGCAAGTTAAGAAAACTAAATGCTAATAGAAATGCTAAACACTAACTGAGAAAAACGTCAACAATTTGACAACACAAGTGCATGCAAATAGCACAGGCCACAACAGAAATGTTCCGAGGGGCTCCAAAAAGTGATGAACCCGGCCAGTTCCTGTTTACAGTCAGCAATAAACAAAAACTCACCTCTCAGATCTCTCAGATATCGGACAATACTGCTGTCAGAGGTCCCCTGACACATTTCCGTTATGGCCTATGCTATTTGCAGCACAATTCTGTATTTGTATTCTGTATACATTGACTTTTTGTGACTTTATTTCTTGCATAATTATTTGCACTAAATCAACATATTAAACTGACAGCCCCAGTAAAAATAAGCCTCTCAAAACTGCCTTTGACTGCAATGTTCATTACCTTGGCAGGTGTGTTTATCAGAGTCCAGAAAGTAACCTGGTCTGCAGAAACATCGATAACCTCCTATGTAGTTGTTACAGAGTTGAGTGCACTCATTCTCAGGGTCCTGACACTCATCGACATCTACAACACAGTAGAATTTGAGCTTAAGATAAGATAACATTTACATTGACTCACAATTCAAAAACTTTTTTCTTCCCTCTAGTCCAGGGGTGTCCAAACTCGGTCCTGGAGGGCCAGTGTCCTAGAGAGTTTAGCTCCAACTCTAATAAAACACACCTGAACCAGCTAATTAAGCTCTTACTAGATATACTAGAACAGGGGTGCCCAAAGTCGGTCCTGGAGGGCGGTTGTCCTACAACTTGTCTGAACATACCTGCATGGAAAGCCTAGTAAGAGCTTGATTAGCTAGCCCAGGTGTGTCTGATCGGGGTTGGAACTAAACTTTGCAGGATGCCAGCCCTCCAGGACCAAGTTTGGGCACCCCTGCTCTAGTCAGTGAATTACTCATCATCTTGTTACTGACCCTGAATAGTGTAAAAGCCCCGAAATCCAGTATGTCTCTCAGGGTTCGAGTAGTCGGAGAGAAATGAAACAGAGAGACAACCACCAGAGGAGGAGTGAAGGAAGGGGTTGACAGACGTCTGCAGTTCCTTCATGTTCATGCGTGCACACAGATTAACAAGAAGCTCCTCATCTGCAAATATCTGGACAAAAATATGCCGTCATTTATAATGACACAAAACAGCAATTAAATGGTTTGAGTTACTTTTTTTGTTTTTAGATTCCATAACTGTCAAAAAAAACTCTTCAAAGCCACCACAGTAATTTAAACATGAATATGAAAATGGGATAGAGAAGTAGAAGGCTATGAGGGACAAAACTACAATCCATTAAATTAAAAAGTAACTGAAAAATGTATATTTCAGGTGTATTGCAAGCACAATTTTAATCAATTAGGTTTTAAAATGAAGACAAACTATTATTTAAAACTATAATAAATTACACTTTCACTTTTAACTTTCAAATTTTACACTTTCAAATAAAACTGCAAGTTTATAAGTAAACACCTATGTACAATCAATATGTAAAATCTCTCTCTCTCACACACATACCACACACACGCATGCACGCACGCACACACACACACACACACACACACACACCTTCAAGGCATCATCCTCACAGTTAAAACTTTCCTCCAGGTCTACATGTGTGAGAGTAAGTGTGATTCTGTGTCCAGCTGGAGCACACTCTTTCCAAGTCATTTTGGAATAAGGTTCATAACCTAGTGGATGTCCAGGGGACTGAATCCATCCAGACAACGGCACTGACCCACACACAGGAAAGAGAAGAGCGATCACACTAGAGAGAAAGAGGAAAAGTCAGCAAGAAGCAGTTGCATTTTCGAAAACAAGGATAGATAGATAGATAGATAGATAGATAGATAGATAGATAGATAGAT
>CAIGQW010053747.1:12979690-13009994 GCA_903798125.1 Danio choprae
TAGATAGATAGATAGATAGATAGATAGATAGATAGATAGATAGATAGTCCAATGAACATTTTGGTTGATAAAATGCTCCAAGTAGAGAAAAACACATACCAGAAAGCAATCATGATGCGAAGTGTTGTAACATAACTGGCTCCCACCTCTTCTGAACTTTCACTTCATGCTCCGAGTGCATCATAATGTCCAACCCCCTTTTCTCCTAAAAAAAAAAGTGGAAGTACTTCAAACTGAGTGTTTTTCAACATCTGTTAGTGGGTGTTAACTGTAGACTGAAATGAATTGGTGGGCAGAGATTCCTTGATTTAGTGGCTGCTCCAGAAAGCTCCACTGTTGTCTGCAATATAAAAATGGTTTCGCAATTGTTGTTTTTAAATCTATATATTTTTTATTCATTTAATTGTTTTAACAAATTGGGTTGAGAACCACAGCTTCAGAATGAAAAAATGAATATGGGTAAAATATGAAAAGGTGTTTTCAAGCATCAAAATAACTAAAGTGTCATCAAAAATGCCACTTTTAGAATATGTTAGAATGTGACCTCTTATTTGAGCAAACATGATGACTGCTGTACATTTCACCACAATTTACAGTAGACACCCACTAAAATGTCTTTTAGTATAACAATAACTTATATAATAAGATCCTTTAGAATCTTTTGTTAAACACTGCAGCATAAAATACTAACTGATTGTCATTTTAAATCTTTATACATTGCCAATAACTTTCAAACCACCAGTGTTTACTCATTTATCAGCAAGAAGTTGTAAATCATTAAAATCGATCGTTTATTCTTCTATATATATTAATAAGTACGGGTCAGAATAAGTATGCTGTTTTATTTTTTCATAAACATATAGCCCTATAAGTTACATTTGTTCCCCAGTTTTATGTTCAAAAGTTATTTGAAACTTTAAAGTGGACAATGCTTGCATTTGATAGGCTTTCCACGTTAAAAGCTAACCTACAAAAAGTGTTTATATGCAGCATACAACCAGAGCCAGAAATATAGGTGCTGTAGTTTGAGATGACAAAGAGCAAGTACGCCATCTGGTGTCAGAAATGAAGAAGAGCGAAAAGTGAGGAGTGAAGTCATAATGTAAAGGCATAAATAAAATGAGATATTAAAAAAAGAACAAGAGAGAGAGAGGACGACAAGTGGTGCGAAAAGACAGATGGTGGACGGGGGAAGAAGAGGTTATCTGAACTGCTTGAATGTCTTCCAACCGACATTTACCGTAACGACCACACAAATAAGCTCAAACAGTGCCTTTAATGTTTCATTGCTTTTTACAGCAGTCAGTATGCCAGTATCTAACAAGTCACTCTCAACTTTTGCTGTAATCCAATAGCACACTACAGTACACAATATTTGCTAACAAATGACACTAATTACTAAGTACTCGGGCACAGATTTGTTTTTGTTTTTTATAGTACCTGCAAATGAAGCAAACTTTCAGCATATAAACACCAGACAAAGGAGGTAAAACAGAAAGTGTTTCTTTAACACAAAAACTAGGAAAGGAAGACAAACAGTTCACTATTACAAAGAGATATATAAATCCCACTTTTACAGTTGTCGAGATCATCAATAAAAAAAGTTACACAATTAAATAGTTTTTATATTATTACATTTTATTTCTATAAGAAGAAAAATCATTAGATTTTTTTTATCATTGATTTTTTTACTTTTAACAGCCACAGTTTTAAGTTGCTCTTCAGGGCCTAAATCTGGTGTAATAGTTGTTGAGATACCGCTTTACATATTTATACATTTTTGAACATAAATGGATGTTTCTACATTAAAACATACAGTATACAAACTTTAAAATCTATTTCAAAGTTTATCTTATATTTTGGGGCCCCATTGTATCAAACGTACAGAAATCTGCAGTATGCATACTGTACCTTAGAAAATACCACATAACAATTCCTATAAAGTGCATTATAATATTACACCAACAGTTCGCATAAACACTGTCCATGCAATAATAACTTTATTAAACAGGTTATATCACATCTCAAGAATGATTAATATCACTAAAATATGTGTTGTTTCATTTTTCATTTATGCATGTTCCACAGACAGAATCATTTGCCTTAGCTCTTTCCTAGAGATCACATTACTCATATGAGGAAATACTACAACAATAAAATATTCACTATTAATATGTAGAGGGATCTGTGTGCCAGCTCTAACACCAGAGAGTACAGTAATAATATGAAACTCTCTGTTCTGACAGTTCTGACCAAATGAGGAAGAGTAGGAACACAGTCGCACACACACCCACACACAACACAATGATGCATGCTGCACTGTCTTCCACAAAAGTATCTGTGGTTTTTCAAGTCAGACCTTTACTATGTGTATGGCAAGCAATGTAACATTTAAAGATGATGGTGTTTAATGTCATGCTACTATTATTTTTTGCATCTAATACATTTTTTAAAGATAGTACTAATTCATAGTTCTTATTTATCATATGCTAAAACCCAGGCATTACTTATTCATGAGATAGTAGCAGCACTTATTTAAATAGTCAGTAGTGTTACTATCTAAAAACTAGTATGTCATAAATGAAGAACAGTGTATGTTTAATAGGTACAGAGATGTAATAAATAAGTACTAATATGCAATTATTAAATACTGGTTTCTAACAGTAGAATAAAAAAAAGACTAATGACTAACTACTACTATCTACTCACGCAGACTAGGCAAAACTGAATAATCAATATCTCAATGAAAGATCCCTTTAGATCACAATGAGAAAAATAAGGTGAAAATAAATCAGATTTATGTCTAGTTTTATAATGTTAAAAAGTTGTTATTGTCGAGCAGTGTACATTATAGTATAGTACACTGAAAAAAGAATACTCTGAATCCCCTTAAAAAAAACATACTGTATTTTTTTCTGCTAAATTTATAAACTCCCCTAAAATTGTATAGTTTTGACTTGGTTGAAACTGTAAATTGTGATTTAATATTAATCCAAATATTTATTCTGCCCAAGGGAAAAAAATACATTCATTCATTTTCCTTCGGCTTAGTCCCTTTATTAATCAGGGGTCGCCACACTGGAATAAACCGCAAACTTATCCAGCATATGTTTTACGCAGCGGATGCCCTTCCAGCTGCAACCCATCACTGGGAAACATCCATACAAGTTTATTCAATTCACCTATACCGCATGTCTTTGGACTTGTGGGGCAAACCGGAGCACCCGGAGGAAACCCACGCCAACACAGGGAGAACATGCAAACTTCACACAGAAATGCCAAGCTGACTCAAACCAGCGACCTTCTTGCTGTGAACCACTGTGTTGCCAAAATACATTCACTCAAAGGTAAAATATTGTTTATATACACCAGAAATTCATTGAATTGCTTCAACTTAAAATCAAAATCCAAGTAAAATTGTACTTTGGACTAAACTGAATTAAACACATCACACATTAATTTCATTCATTCATTTTCCATCGGCTTAGTCCCTTTATTCATCAGGGGCTGCCACAGCAGAATGAACCGCCAACTTATCCAGCATATGTTTTACACAGTGGATGCCATAACCATACACACATCACATTATTCAATTTTTTTGAGGTAAACTATCTGCTGGTGTTTTTAGTATGGCTATAAATGTCACACAAGATAAAAAAGTAATGCTTTTATTTATTTTTATTTATTTATTTATTTGCTTTATGGCAAATTGAATAAAACTCAATCCAATATAAAAATGTACTTTGAATGAAAGACCCACTGTGGTTTGGCTTTTTTCAGTGTATGGTAGTGTCATTATCTCAAACATTTTATAGCTGAATCAGTCAGGAAAGCATTTAAAGCAGCTGGATTCAGATTTAGCTTGTCTTAATGTTGACAGCTGCTGTACTCAATACTACTTTTGAAGACTTTAAATCAAGCAGCTAATTGTAGGTAAATTGAGGTATCACAGTGGTGTTGACTTTCACTCTCTTTGTCTCAGGGGTTTAATGCAGTGCAAAACAGGAAGTAAGAATTCTATGCAAGCACAAGTGCAGAGAGGGTGGATGGGGCTTTCCGATGCAGAGGGCAGAAAAAGAGCAACAGAGGGGGTTTAGAGTGGGTGACGTTAAACAGCAATTGAGGGGAAAGAAAAAAAAATTATTCCCCTGCCTGCAGCAGATGAACTGAGACATAGATACTAAAAGACTGAGAGAGCAAAAGTGACAGACAAACTGAAGAGAAAAAAGAAGAAGATAACTGACGCAACTGCGTAGGCCAGTGTGATTACATAGAATTCCAAGATTCATAAACAGAAGGATCGAGACATAACATCAAGCTTCAAGTGACCGTGATTGGAGTGTAAGCCAACAGACTTCATATGACTGCACAAAACTCTTCATGCTGATAGAATCGAACTGAGGCAACCTTTGACCGTAGCAAGATGGGAGACGAGAAATGCCAAAAATGTCCGAAAGGTGAGTTTTCATATCATATCATTTGAGAAGACCTGGGATTTCTGTTTAAATCATGAACACTTTATTTACATTGTCTATGTAACTTACAAGTACTTACACTCTTTCAAATAAAAGTTCTTTATTGGCATTGATGGTTCCATGAAGAACCTTTCACAACTATGGAACCTTTGCATTGCACAAACAGTTGTAAACAATTAACAGTTTGATTAATGTGTATTTTTAACAGAAACTCTCAGTAGCTGATGATTTTGGGTGCTGATTTTTGAAATGCATTATAGGACGAACTTGATCTCTGTTATGACAACCCTTGATACAGAAAATGTACATTTTATAATATGAGTATGAAATGATATATTGTTTGGGTTGGTCAGGCACTACGGTAAAAAATAAAACAGGAAATTAGCTTTCAGTTCTTTTTCTTTTACAGATTAGCTTTTAGACAATGTTATGAGAACAAAAAGCTGTTCAGATTATTAAAATGTTCCTCAAGCTGAAAAAAGGTTCTTGTTGTATGAAATGTTATTTTTGGAACCCAGTATGGTTCTTCTTTAGCACTGCTGTGAAAACCCACATGTACTAAAGTAATTACAGTAAATTTTGCATAACTATTTGAAAAACTAAATGCTGATCCTAAGCAAAGAATGATGTTAACAAACTTGTTGTTCATTAGAACTGATCTGCTTAACTGCAATGTTTATGATAACATGATTTGGAGGCATTCGTCTTGTGTTCTGTGCTAATTTAATAACACAACTTGCCATACAGCTGACTGCAAGGCATACAGTGTTTTTTTACGCAGCATATTGTTTTCATCAATGTCTAATTAACCCACTGCTATGTGCAGGAAATCCTGTAACCCTGCTAACAAAAGAGGGGTTCCTGGAAATTACGAATGAAACACTTGATATTCTAAATCTATTTGAAGTAATGACACATTAGGTGGGCTAAAAGTATTATTGGATATGTGAAACAGGATAAAACAAAACAGACAGCTCAAACTATAAAAAAAACATGCTAACTTTGAAACTATATAATTTAAAATGAACACAAAAAAGTAATTGAACATTTCTTGGCTCATTGGTGGATTAAGGTGTGATGAATTAAACAGGATTTTCTGCTAAGACATGTTAGAACTTGAAAGCTTACTCTCTAAAAAGGATCTGTTGGTTCATAATAATTAAGCTCATTTGTTCAACTTGGTTTGGTTGTTTTTATTTCAATCTGCCACAAAAACATCAACATAATTTATTGTGTTTTTTTATCAATAAAACTTAAAAGTGTCCAGTATTGTAGACATCTCTTAAATGCATGTTAAAGTTGCTTCATTAAAGAGATAGTTCATCATTTACTCTCCCTTCACTTGTCACAAACCTGTTTGACTTTACTCTGCAGAACACAAAACAAGGTATTCTGAAGAAAGCTAGAAGCCGGTAACTATTGACTTCCAAACTATTTGTTTTCCTGCTATGGAAGTCACTGTCGGTTTTAAGCTTTCTTCAAAGTATCTTCCTTTGTGTTTAAAAGAATAACAAAACTAATAAAGGTATAGAACCACTCGAGGGTGAGTAAATGGTGAGTATTTTTATTTTTGGTGAACTATCCCTTTAAATAATATGACAGATTTCTACATCATAGGCTTTTTAAAGAATATATTTTAAATAACTTTGCTCTTTTTTGCTCTTTTTACTTTTTTCAAGGGAAATTTGTGCGTACCAAATGTAACTCTTCACAAAGTACAGTGTGTGAAACCTGCCCTCATGATCAATTTATTGAAGTGGAAAACAAGATGACCGGGTGTCTGGCCTGTAGAGAGTGCTCCAGCAGTAATTTCACCTTCAGTTACTCTCTTTATGACTAATTTAATCCCACATGTCTTTTTCAGGGAGTAATGTTTGTGCGTGTGTTTAACAGGCAGCCATCTGGTGGTGAAAAAGGAGTGTCAGGCAGACAAAAACACTCAGTGCAAGTGTGAATCAGGATACTACTGTATACACCTAAGCAATAACGATAAAGATTCTTACTGTGAACATTGCACTTCTGTCTCCACCTGTCCTCTGGGGCAAGGGGTCGCCATTCAATGTAAGTTTTAAAACATTTTTAATGATGTGTTCCAAATTTTATGAAGAACCCATATTTTAAAAAGTAACTATTGTAAATAAATGTGTTAACATATTATAGATGAAACTACAGTATGTTTAAATCTGCACTTTATTTCTGCAGAATTTATTTATTTTGTCTTAATGTACTGAATTTACTAGGTATGTTTATAAATAAAATATTCATATTTGTTCTATTATATAAACATCTGATGACATTTCCTCTGAATTTTAATAGAAATATTCTACTACTTTAGATTATTGATTGATTGATTGATTGATTGATTGATTGATTGATTGGTTGACAGATAGATAGATAGATTGATTGATTGATTGATTGATTGATTGATTGATTGATTGATTGATTGATTGATTGATTGATTGATTGATTGATTGAACAGCTTTTTTATGGGTAAAAGTGAAATCCATATAATGTATAATATATACATTCATTCATTCATTCATTTTCTTTTCGGCTTAGTCCCATTATTAATCTGGGGTCGCCACAGCGGAACGAACCGCCAACTTATCCAGCATATGTTTTACACAGCGGATGCCCTTCCAGCTGCAACCCATCACTGGGAAACATCATATATACATTGTATAATCTAATACAGTGTTTCTTAGTTCTGGTCCTCGCACCCCACAATCTGCATATTTTGCATGTCTCTCTTATTTAACCCAGCTTAGAAGAGCTCTGTTCTTCTGACTGACACATTCCCTACGAAGTGTGCATTCTTCCCTAGTCCCTTCTCCTTTACTGCGCCCTACCAAAGCATGAGAAACCTTTATGTTACTTTGAAACATTAGTTTTCAGATTTAAACAACAGCACTTCTTACTAGTGAAGTGTAAGTATGACATAATATAGCTCCATAAATAAATACAACATAAATTCACATATCACAATCCAAAATGGCAACTGAATTAAACACATGCGCTTATCAAAATGAAATCTTGGCGGAATATCCTGTGGAGTCTACTTTGTAGGACACTTGTTGTTGAATTAGGACAAATGTCTGATGTGAAAAGAGAAACATACAAAATGTGCAGTGTGGTGGGGCACGAGGACCGGGATTAAGAAAGACTGATCTAATATCTCACGTGACTTTTTAAATCACTGAGCATAAGGACTACAAATATGATCAGATTCATAAAGCACCTAAACATTTAACGGCTTGCTGGCACTGAAACTGCTTTAATCCATCTGTTTATTAGTCAGTGTCATTCAAAGCTGTACAGTGCCTATAAAAAATCATCATACCCCTTTGAAATAATAACTTTATTTGTCATAAAGCCTGAAATGAAATTACATTCAAAATAACTTTTCCAGCCTTTGACATGTTTTTGTAGCCTTCTCCTGACCTGTGCCTTTCTACCCGAAGGTCTTTTGAAAGCAGTGTGTAATGTGAGTAAATGTATAGATTTTCACTGGGTATGATGAGTTTCTATAAACACTGTACATGCCATTTGCAGTGTAATTACTCTCAAAAAATGAACCTAAATGAACACAATAATGTAGCGTGTGTACATAAGCATACACACTTTTGCCACAATATCCACAGTGACTCACATAATGGCAATCAGTTGAGTTGCAGCATGTGTTAGTGGTTCTACCTGTGAGAAGATCAGCGGTGGCCTGAACCACAGGGTTTGGTTTGGAAAATGTGGCAGAAGGACCGCTGAATAACTGAAGCTGTTTTGCAGACACACTCACAACTGACACTGTATGCAAACCCTGTCCTGAGGGCACCTACAGCGATAAGGTGGACAACTGGTCCAGCTGCAAAAATCACACAAGGTGAGAGTCAGTGATTCAAAATCAGGAGTAAAAACTATTATTTACAACAGGATATGCATTTTTATGTGATTGAGCTAAAGCATTATGCTGTAGGACACAATTGAAACAACTTTGATTTTCAAGTCAATTAATTTGTAACAGCTAAATGTAACATTTGTTACAAGCCAAACATGTCAGTCTTTGCACAAAACATTGCGTTTAGCAGGTGATTTTTATCAAATGTAGTTTTATCACAACTTAAAATATAAATAAAAGAATAAGGCAAAAGTTGAGGTTTGACAAAACATTGGTTGTCAAAAACGATCAGATTCATAAATCACTTGAATACCAAAGAAACGGCTTTAATCCACCGATTTATTAGTCAATAAAATGTATGTAGTTTTATCACAATGTTAATAAAGGTGAAACCTAAAGCTTGATAAAACATTGTCATTTAATTGTCACATGAGCAATTAAAGACTCAAAAGCACGTTTAGGTTAGAAGATTAAAAGAGAAACAAAAAACATCACGCATTTTAAAAAATCTCCCCACACAGAATGCACATGGCTAAAAAAATTACTAAAAACTGTAATGATCTCTTGTTGTGACACTATTGCTAGAATCACATGCTTCTTACTCAGTTATTACAGAACATCCAAGTTACAAAAACAACTTGTCTTCTGTTGAAATATTTCTATAACAAGAAGTTTCCATTAACCAATTAAAGTTACCAGTAAAAACCTTTTCTAATGTATTACCTTTTTCTAATCCCATTAATAAATTACATAGAAGTGTTTTTGTTGCTAGTTCACATTAACCTAAACAAAGGAAAGCTTATTGATAGCTGTTACATGTACATATTTTCCGTCTTAGACCTATTATGCCCCCTTTTTCCTCCTCCCTCTACTTAGAGAACGAATAATAACTTTTATCTAATGAACCATTACCAGTTTCACGTAAATATGCGCTTTATGTCATTCTCCCACCACATTAATTTACTTCCATTCAACACAAAAAAGCTTGTAGACGCATACAGTATGTGGGAGGGTGGGTGGTTATCGCTTCCTTTCTCAACCTCTCTCTCACAGTACAGAAATAATTCTTTCCCTTTTTGATTACAGAATATGCATGCATTAAGATATTATTATACTCACACATTTCCTTAGCTCAGTCTCTAAAAAAACCTCTTCTCTCATTTTGCAGTTGTGATGATTTGGGTCGACAAGTGAAGGCTCCTGGGACCAACATATCAGACGTTCAGTGTGGAGACTTTAAATGTAATATATGTGAGTCTTTATTACTACTGGGGGAGGGGAAAAATATTTGATAGAAACTGTCAATATTTGGTGCAATAAAAATATTAATATATACATATATTTGGAATGTATTTTCCAAATAAAGCTAATTAACTTTTAATATTAAGAAAAAATTGGAACTGAATAATGTATTTCTGTCTTCCTTATCTCAGCTTGTTCTTGGGCCTTACCTGCTAGTCTGTGGACAGGATTTGGGGTTACTGTCCTAGTTGTATTTCTAGTCCTGTATATAATTTATTGGAGAAACAAACGCGGGTCAAAAATATCAGGTAAGTAACCTATTAACCTATCGTGATTTATCAATAAATCTGCTTATTATCTTACCAATTATTATCACTTCTATTAGTTATCATATATATTGACACGAGTGTGAGAGAGCAGGCAATCCTGCAAGAGACAGAAGTGATGTTACACAAAATGGCCAAATATCATGTGTGTATTTCTTAACAAATAAAACATGTGAATCATAGAAGTATAAAATGACCATCATTTGAACCCTTTAAAAGCCTTCATTTTTTCAAAGGCCCTATGAAGAGGTATATTTAGAGCACTTCTTTTTGAAATTACACTTAAATATGTGGTTTAAGATTGTTCTTATTTGGACAAAATACTGCAGAGCACACGTACAAGATGATTTAAAGTATAATATAATAACAAATACACACTTGACAATGGCAGACACTCAAGGCCCTTCCCCAAAAAGCAATTAAAAAAAAAATTAAACTGTTTTATGGAGTTTTTGTTTACTAAAGTTAAAACATTTGTTGGCCGAACATAAGACTCAGGACATTTCAAGCATTTTCCCTTGGTTTTCCTTAAACTGAAAAGATATATAACAAATGCATTACAGTAAACTGAATCTATTATTCATTCATTCATTTTCTTTTCGGCTTAGTCCCTTTATTATTCTGGGGTCACCACAGCGGAATGAACCGCCAACTTATCCAGCATATGTTTTACGCAGCGGATGCCCTTCCAGGTGCAACCCATCACTGGGAAACATCCACACACACACATACACTACGGACAATTTAGCCTACCAAATTCATCTATACTGCATGTCTTTGGACTTGTGGGGGAAACCGGAGCACCCAGAGGAAACCCACGCCAACACGGGGAGAACATGCAAACTCCACACAGAAATGCCAACTGACCCAGCCGAGGCTCGAACCAGCGACCTTCTTGCTGTGAGGCGATTGTGCTACCCACTGCGCCACCGTGCGGCCTGAATCTATTATTAATGTCAAATAATTCAAATTGCTTTGAAGCATTTGATTCTGTTGCTTATTTGACTTATTTCAAACCACTAGTAGAGTTCACATTTTCCACCAATTTGTGCTGTAGATGAAGATGCTAACCTCAAACCACATTGCATGTCTAAAAAAGAATTGCATATTTTTTTATCATACTATTGTTTTTAAGTGATTGAGATATTCAAAACTTCAGTCTTTAAGTTAAGATTTCTAAAACAAAATATCCCCCTATACACATACAAACATTATTTTTAGGGATAACTTGACATAATGTGTGGTATTATTCAAAACTGTTTCATTCAAGAAAGTGGATGTACCCACAATTCTAGAATCACCCATATGACAATGACATCTCTTGTCAATCAAAACAGTGTAATCCATTGAAGAGTTTGACTTCTGTCCCACACAACCTTGTATTTATTCCTGATCTTTTTTTACATTTTTAATAATAATCCATGAAATAACATTTTGCCATCTTTTCAGACAGTGGTGTCAAGCATTTCTGCTAAATGGTCAAATAAGTCAAGCTGACAAGTCTTATCTGTAGGTTTTAGATCTAGGTTGATTTGTTCTTGATGCTGTCGAGAATTTTGCATTGACGTGCACAAAAAGGGTCATTCAGCAGTTACAGCAAGTCTGATTGATGGGAAACTCCAAACTCTTTGGCTAATACAACTAACATAATGCTTATGCATTTAAACTCTACACATACCCACACACAAAACGCATAATGCTTTGCCAGTAATTGACGGATAAACTGCCCTGAAATCATTTGATAATGAAGATAATCTGGTGATGTCCGACATCAGGACACACACCGTTCAGAACAGTCACGCATGTTTGTACAATGTCTGCTTGTTGTTAGCTTTCTGCTTTGTGCACGAGATGCTTACGATTGAACTGCTGCTGGTAAACCACATCCTTGTTCTACAAAAATGCTCACAAACCTATGAATACGGTGTAAACTGTGCAACAACCTCACTTACAAATGATCAGCCACATCTGTTGTCAGAACACGTAAAAACTGTAATTATACTGCAAAAAAACTGTAACTGACAAGCAAATGTCTCACACTTTTTTAATATTTAGAACTGATGCTTTGTTAAATGCAAATACAAAACGTCAGACATTAGACATAGTAAAAGTAATGTGAGCCATTACTGACATTTTGCATGTGTTTTTTTTCTCAGAGATTTCCTTAAGCACGATCTCTCCGGTGCTTCCTCCAGACATCCTGAAATACCCTGCTGACTGTGATGTGGAGAAATGTGCAGAACATCACAACTGTCTTGCACATATAGGTATATTATTTCTATCCCTCAGGTTTTCTTTTGTTCATCTTAAAACATGTTCTCCTCTTCCTTAAACTCAACATTTTCTGTGGCTATTATTCTCTGTAGTATATTTACTCAATACTTATGAAGGTTTTCAGATAATCAGAATAATCGTCAGGCTCACCGTTGATCTCAAACACTTAGTTTTACTATATGAATGTTATTGTAAGCCAGGTTTAAAGAGATAGTTCACCCAAAAAATGAAAAAAAAAGGGTTTCTTTCTTTTGTTTAACATAAAAAGAATATATTTTAAAATTTGCTGATAAAAAAAAAAGTTTTGAAACAAGTGAAGGATGAGTAAATGATGGCAGAATTTTCATTTTTAGGTGAAAATGAGTTTAGCTTATACCCACTAAGTAGAAACGTGTGAGTCTCAATGTAAAATCAAATATTTCTCAATGTCTTATAAAAGCACCGCCAGTGTTTATCTGGGAAGTCACACAAACCAGCTAAACACCAAATGTCTTCAATGAAAAGTCGCTAAATGTTATTTAATTTATATAGAATATCCTTAATGTGTTAATACAGTTACAGGTATAGTTCACACAGATACAAAATTTCTTTATTTTTTTGTATGAACTATGCCTCAGTAAATTTCCACAAAACTGTTCTTATTTATGTATTTTCATATTTCTGTTGTCAGACATTCCAGTCTATTAATATATTAATATGCAGTCACTTTCAATCTTCTGCTGTGAATTAAATCTGCTAAAATCCTGAAAATGTTGTCTGCCAAAATCACCATAAATATAAGTTAATCAAAGTTCTCTAAAAGACATATGCAAACTGTAACTCTTCTAAACACCCTCTGGCTCAGTCACGCCCCAATAGCAACAATGAAAATGAAAACCCCCCAAAATGAAAATGTTGTCATTATTTACTCACCCTTCATGTGTTTCAAATTTTTTTGAGTTTCTTTCTTCTGTTGAACACAAAATAAGATATTTTGAAGAATTGTAAACTGGTAGCCTTTGACTTTTCCAGTATTTATTTATAAATTTTTTTGGCTACCATGGAAGTCAATAGCTACCGGTTTCCAACATTCTTCAATATAACTTATTGTGTGTTTAATTGAAGAAAGAAAATCATAAAGGTCTGGAACCACTTTAAGGTTAGTAAATAGTGTAAGAATTTTCATTTTAATGTGAACTATCCCTTTAATGCTCATTAGCAACAGTAAACATTACCATTAACCCCGCATTTAACATTAGCAGCACTGCATCTCTAATAAGTGACCTGGAAATCTGTCACATTGACGGATTCTTCTTACCAAACATTCCCACAATACACGTTTAATGCAGTCAGGAGAGTTTCGAAATGAGCAACAGCAAATTTTATGATGACTTTGACTATGGCTTTGCATCACTCTTTAAATTATTATGAAGTTTCCTTTGACTTCTGATCTTATCAAGGAAGGGTAGAAACCACACACATGTCGTCTGTCACTGCATGTCAAAGTACCTAGCAGGGTTGAGCTGTTCTGGCCTCCCTCACTTTCCTCCTGCGCTTAATTTAGTGTCTTTGATGTCTCTGCTAAACATGGGGTCTGAATCATGTACTGTTATATTATGACAACACTACAGTTTCCGGTTTTGTACAGTAAGAGATTTTTCTGGTCTAATCTAATGTCAAATTTACAAGAAATCAGATTACAGCTGACCTGGGCATTTTCAAAACAATTATAAATTATTTATATTTAAAGAATTTGTGGCGGTTCATTCCGCTGTGGCGACCCCAGATTAATAAAGGGCCGAAAAACAAAATGAATGAATGAATAAAGAATTTGTATATTCATAAATAGTTTGTTTGGGCTTGTTTCATTTGACAGAATGAAAACAATGATTTTATGATTGAATATGTTTTTATATATATGATTGCAAAGCAGTATTTTATGAGGCCAACACAGCAAGCATTATTTTTGTGTGTTTAACAGATGTCTATAAGACATCTTGGCTAAAACGAGACTAATTTGGTCTAAATTTAGGCTGTCAGTGAAAATCTAATAGACGTCTAAGAATAGTTCAAAAATAGACTATAGTCATCAACTCAACAGAAATAAATGAATACACATGTGAAGTCTGTCTAATCTGTTTATTTCTGACTAGTCTATTTTAGACATCTATTAGACGTCTATTAAACTGTTATTGCTTATTAGGAATCCCCCATACTTCTGCTGGCACAACATCCTTCAGAAATGTTTACAAATGTTACAAACCAAAAATGATTAAAACATAATGAAACAAAATATTGGAGCACGGGGCCTCACAGTGGCGCAGTGAGTAGCACGTTCGCCTCACAGCAAGAAGGTCGCTGATCGCTGGTTCGAGCCTCGGCTGGGTCAGTTGGCCTTTCTGTGTGGAGTTTGCATGTTCTCCCTGTGTTGGCGTGGGTTTCCTCCGGGTGCTCCGGTTTCCCCCACAAGTCCAAAGACATGCAGTATAGGTGAATTGGGTAAGCTAAATTGTCCGTAGTGCATGATTGTGAATGGGTGTGTATGGATGTTTCCCAGAGATGGGTTGCAGCTGGAAGGGCATCCGCTGCGTGAAACATATGCTGGATAAGTTGGCGGTTCATTCCGCTGTGGCGACCCCAGATTAATAAAGGGACTAAGCCGAAATGAAAATGAAAATGAATATTGGAGCACATTTCAGAAAAAAATTTTAATGTGTGAAATGTACTAGCAATCTCTGAGTGTTGTTTCTCTTTATGAAACTTTATGAATTATAATATTTAAACATAATGCATATCATCGGTTCAAAAAGCACACAGATCATTACATACTTACATGTTGAATCAGCTAATGAATTATTTTCTGCTTCTTTTTTGACTCAGAAAATTACCCAGACATGGCCAGTAGCATACATTGTGATGGAGCTATGCCATTGATGACAATGTCACAGAAATACAGTCAATCGACTGCTGCAAGTGGATATACAGACAGCATTATGCAGTACTCCATCTGTCAGTCGGAGCCGCAGGAATCTGAATGGACTGATTAACTTTGGCACTGTAACTCACTATTAACCTGACAACTATCTGTGCTATCACTGCTTTTTCTTTCATTATATCAGTGTTCGGCTTTACTTGTGGTACACATGGGAGAATGTGTGTAAATAACTAGATTTTTATATTTTATATATTTTTAATGTATTAGATAAAAGTGTATTAAATGAACATTCAGCAAAACCACAAGTGAACAAAAACCATCACAGTTAAACTAGTTTTACAAAATCTCCCCACATGAAAAAAATACTATAGTAATTTATATTAAATGCTACACGATGCTGGTTTTGGACCATGCTGTAATAAAGTACTTGAATTAATCTGTTGTGGTAATTCTATAGTTGCTCATTACTAAGGTAAAAACTAAAGTTTACTACAGTATTTATTACAGATTTCAGTTCAATTAATACACAGTATGCTGTAGCATTCATTAACAAAGAGTAGTAAATACTATTCAGTACAATACATTTTAGTATACAAGAATTTACTATAGTATTTTTTCATGTGGGTAGACTAATGTTGTCTTTAGTTAAGATGCTTGTTGTTTTTGTGTTTCAAACTATCATTTCAATAAACTTTTGGTATTTTTCAATAACCCCGTAATGATTGTGTACTAACCAAAGTCTTACCAGAATATGACGTCAAAGTAGACACCAGTTTTTTCTTAATCTTCTCTTGGCGCTTGATATTTGCGGCACTGTCAGTCAAACTTGACAAGGAAGTAAAACATACGATACGTGCCAGATTCCAGACAACAGACATCAGTCCTTCTCAGCTTGCCTTGTCCTCTACCGGTAAAACAGCGCTTTACTTATTATTACGCTCCAGAAATTTACTGTTTCTAGTCCATTGCCGCCCCTCGGTGGTAAGTGAGGAAATTGCATTTAATTTGCCCTGTTCTGCTTAAAGGAACAGTTCCATGGTTACCAGTTTAAAACATTCTTTAAAATACTTCCATTTATGTTCAACAGAAGACAACAACGAAAAAAAATACTCAAACTTGTTTGGAACAAGTCAAGGGTGAGTAAATGACGACAGAATTTAACATGACGACAGAATTTAACATTTTTGAGTGAACTATCCCTTTAAGCCTTCAATAGTTTTTCACATGTATTCATTCATTCATTTTCATTTCGGCTTAGTCCCTTTATTATTTGGGGTCGCCACAGTGGAATGAACTGCCAACTTATCCAGCATATGTTTTACGCAGCGGATGCCCTTCCAGCTGCAACCCATCACTGGGAAACATCCATACACACTCATTCACTAAGGACAATTTAGCTCACCCAATTCACTGTATCGCATGTCTTTGGAATTATGGGGGAAACCAGAGCACCCGGAGGAAACCCACTCAAACACGGGGAGAACATGCAAACTCCACACAGAAATGCCAACTGAACCAGCCGGGGCTCGAACCAGCGACCTTCTTGCTGTGAGGCGATTGTGCTACCCACTGCGCCACCCTGCTGCCCATTTTTCACATATATATAATGTAATTTTTGTAGTATTTCCTTTAAAAGTTTTTGTTTAGATAGGTTCCAGTTATTTATTCAAATTATATATATTTAAAAATAACTGTTATTTTTAAATATATATAATTTGTGAAATATTGTTAGAACGTAATTTTTAAAAAATATATATTTAGGACTTGACACGGATGGTGACCCTAGTGGAATAGCTCTGTTTATTAGGGCCTAAGCCAAGTGGACAAGGGCCCTATTGTTCTTCCAATTTTATTTTTCATGACTGTCTTAGGTACTTTGCAGGTCTTAACATGCTCAAAATTGGCCCACAGTTTGGAAGCTGAGGTCATTCAGGCCTAGCAGAAGGTCACATGCGGGGTCATGTTAGGCATTATTAAAGGACCTTGTTAAGAAAATAAGAACCATTGACTGAGAGCCAGTACAAATGGTTCATAATAGAGCATGGATGATTAGAAGATTTCTGAAGGATCATGTGACACTGAAGCCTGGAGTAATGAAGATGAAAATAGACATTTGTAAATTCATTCTTATATTAAAGTTATTTTAACTTTAAATACCATTCCACAATACTACCATTTTTTCCTTTTGATCAAATAAATGCAGCCTTAATGAGCTAAAGAGACTTGTTTCAAAAACATTAACAAATCTTAATGTTGCACAGATTCTAAAACAACTGTTTGTCATTCCAATTTTTTTTTTATTATTTAAAATTGACAGAAGCTATAGTAGGAAATCCTTTTGCATTCTTCCTGTCACTTTAGGCATATCAGAATAGTTTTTTCAAACATAATTTAGACTTTCCCAAAATACAACAAAAAATTATCTTGTGGCTTTCTGAGAGAATTCAAATATCAAACAATAACAAAATATATAAATAAACAATAACTTATTTATTATATTTGGTGACCTACAAAAACAGACTACCAGAAGGATTAAACGCATGGTTCCATCCTTGCTGCTTGCAGCTACATTTTAAAATGTCATTTATTCATGTGATGGCAAATCAATGTGATTTTCAGTGCCAAGTGATCCTTCAGAAATCCTTCCAATATATTGATTAGTTGCTCAAGAAACATTTCTTTTTATCATCAATGTTGAAATCCATTTTTGCAGATAAAAGAAATGTAACAACTGTCTTATGTAAAGAGGATAACAGCACACATGCTTGCAGAGAAGTGTTACCCTCTTCACATAATGTCCTCTTACCTGCACCTCATATGGTGTGGGTGTGGGCTTGTTTAATTTTTATTAACAAATGTCTTTAGGCTCACTTTTGATCAATGTAATGCATGCTTACAGCATAAAATTATATAATTTCTTTTAAAAAAAAAAACACTGTCAAACACACTGTGAATTAAGTTAACTTAAGGAATTAAGTTAACTTATTAGTTTTTACAAATTTAAGTGGATTGGATATAAAACAATTAAGTTGTCCCAAAAAACTCTACAATTGTGTTGTTTTAGCATATTTAAAATAGGTACTTTAAACAATCAACAAACATAATTTGAGTGCAGTTGTATATTTGTTATTTTGTTGCTATTGTTAATACTTAAGTCAGAAATAAAGAATAGGTAAGAAAAGCATTCATACAACTGGATGAATATAAATGGTTGTATTCTAGAGTGGACAAATAAGATGACACGACATTCAATTTCAGACCTTACAAATTTTGACACTTTAGGACAATGTTTGACAACTGGAAATTAATCACAACTTGACCATTTCATAACATTTGCCAAATCCAGTAGCAGGATACTGGACATTAAATATAATTTAGGAATGAACAAATCAATCTCATCCGCTGTCTGTTTTAAAGACTTCTTCTACTTACTGTAAACATATGAAGAACACAATTTTCAGGTACCACAAATCCAGCCTGATACACATTTTACAACAGTACCATTTGTGAATGTTCACACAGGGTGCTGCTGTTGTGCTCTCATTTGGGTCAATTGCAACTCCAAGGGGAAAAAACATATCATATCATAACATATCATAGAGCATATCATAGACATACCATAGAGCAGTTGCCAATTTCTTCATTTATGGTCTTAATTTAAATACTATTTGTTGCGAATCAGGGACAAAAAACTATGGTAATCCAGCCTTTTTCTGAGCCATGAGCTCGAAGAACAAACTCCGCTCAAAACCCCCCAGAAATGGCCCCTCTGTTTCTCTCTCTCTTCATCCTCACTCAGTCTTCTTAAAGACTTGTTTGGCAGTGATACCCTGAGCCCTCAGCTCCTGCAGAGAGACAGAGAGTATAATGAAATGAAGCAGATTGTGGTTACAGCTTCAGTCTGGATTAATGCAATAAATAAGACATTCAGAGAAGATTTTCTCACCATTGTGCTTGTGAATAAAGCTTTGAATACCATGTTAGACCATGAGAGCTATACTATTCCTAAAAGGAATGCACTGCTTGTTTAAAAGAAAAGAAAAAACAAACTGCTGAATGAAATTATGCAAAAAAGTGTATTTTAAAATAGTAAAAAAGTTTGTGCATTATATGCTCATCAAGACTGCATTTATTTAATAGAAATGCAGTACAAACACTCATATTGTGGAATATCGTTACAGTTTGATGTAACAGATTTTTATTTTTAAAATAGTTTCAGAAAATATGTGACATGCAGTGTCATATGATCCCTCAGTAATCATTCTACTACTGCTAATTTGCAGTTTAATAAGCATCTCAGATTATAACTGTGGAAAATATCATAGAAATATTATTTTATATATTTTTTATTAAATACTCTTTTAAAAGGGGCAACACAGTGGCGCAGTGGTTGCACAATCGCCTCACAGCAAGTAGGTTGCTGATTTGAGCCTCAGCTGGGTCGGTTGGTGATTCTGTGTGGAGTTTGTATGTTCTCCCCGTGTTGGCGTGG
This sequence comes from Danio choprae, assembly GCA_903798125.1. Lineage (NCBI taxonomy): Eukaryota > Metazoa > Chordata > Actinopteri > Cypriniformes > Danionidae > Danio > Danio choprae. The sequence goes on from CAIGQW010053747.1 coordinate 12,999,306, forward strand.
GTTTCCTCCGGGTTTCCCCCACAAGTCCAAGCACATGCGGTATAGGTGAATTGGGTATACTAAATTGTCCGTAGTGTATGTGTGTGAATGAGTATGAGTGTGATGTGTATAGGTGTTTCCCAGTGATGAGTTGCGGCTGGAAGTTCATCCGCTGCGTAAAACATATGCTGGATAAGTTGGCGGATTATTCCGCTGTGGCGACCCCAGATTAATAAAGGCAATGAGCCGAAAAAAGAAAATGAATGAATGGATTCTTTAAAAAAAACAATATTTATTTGAAGTAGATTGAACAGATACTGTATATTTTGATCAATTAAAAGCGTCCTTGCTAAATAAAATATTAATGTCTTTAAGAAACAAAATACTAGCCTCAAACTGGTAAATGGTACTATAACTAAACTCAAAAGCTCTCTTTAAGCATGCCACTTTTCTCAGAATTGTTATAATGACCACAGGGGCAAAATAATATGAATTAAAAGGCAAAAGTAAAAGGCATTAACAAAGCCACAATATGTAGGTTTTTTCAGTAAAATACTCAAAAACCACTAGAACGATGTTATATGATTTTCTGACTTATGTACCTACATTATCCCAAATGTTTTGAAGAATGTTCAGATCCAGAGAAATAAGCTATTTTAACTTGCGACACAAACGGTGTCCTGTGTTGCCATGCTTAGGACATCCTACACCATTTATTTCCAGTTTGGTTTTATAGAAAACATTGAAACACCAAAGACCCTTTAACCATGTGAGGTTTGCTGGATCGCCAGCAATACAAGCCCTTTTTTTAAGTCAGTGCAAAAGAAATTGTCTATTTTTGTCATACATAAGTGTCATACATATTTAAAAACAGCAAAGTGCTTTTATTACTTGTCTACACCGATAATAAATACAGAACATAAATCTAGATAAGCAAGTTATTTTGCATTATATAATTATTTAGTGATAATAGAAAACTTTTTAATTAATTTTGCAATCTGTATTTTGTCTAGCTTTGAACCGTTTTTACAAGTAAACTTTGTGTAAATACTAAGAGAGACATGTGCTTATTATTAGAACCTTAAAAAGACAGAACCGAACTTTAAAATGCATTAAGTATGATAAAACAGCGCTGCGTGATCACATTCAGAAGCGGTTCACTGGCATATTAAAGCTCTGCTGTTTTTATGCCACACCACACCCGTCTCTCATCAGCAATTTCTCATTTCACTTCCATGGCTTTCAGCTTTACTCTGCTTTAAACTACCATGATAATAATAAGTTTTGAATACTTTAGCTCACCCATGAACATGATTTCTGTCTAATAGGATGTAATGAAGACGACAACTCCCATGATTCCACACACACACCGTCACCAAACTACTTTTTTTTAAATGATTTGTTGTGAAATATATTGTGCCTTTAAGTTGAAAAGCTATAATTAAAACATTAAAGGAAATATATTTGTTTAAATGTAGCTCAGTTTTGAACAGCACTTCTATATTTTTCTTTTACTAAAAAACCTTAAGCGAGTCTGGTTTTACATTCAATTTTACAGAGTTCTCCAGAAACGTACTGTATATACTCTATGTAAAAGCGGTTTTCCTGAACTCTGCTTACCAAATGAAGGATGTTTCCTTCTAACCAGTGTGTCCAGCCTCTGCCCTCTTTCTCTCCTCGCTGCACACAGATCAATTTATCACCGTCCCAGTCCACCGTAGTCTGAAACATATGGAGATCATTATCCATTAGCGCCACACATACTACACTTTCCCACAGCTCTTTTCTTTGTCTGGCTTTTGTTACTTTTAAAGGGGCCTAGCTTGCTCACCAATACATCACAATGCAAAATAGATATACTGTTTAAAAAAAAAAGAGCCCAACTCACTTGGCACTTTCGGCCATCGACTGGCCCAAGGTCCTCAGTGAACTCCTGTCCTAAAGTGAAGTCCATGTCGAAGTTCTTAAATGTGGTGACGGTCTTTATCTTCATCCTGCCGGTGTTCACATCGTGTTCAATGTGTTTGCTTGGTTTCAGAATGCAGACTACCTTCCTCAATGCATAATTAACATCTGTGAAAGAAAGAAAGAAAGAAAGACAATTAAATCATTTACATAACCTCCATCTATATTTATTGCAGTAATTAATGGTAAATGAAAAGGTTTTGGTTTGGTTTGGATTCAAACATTTGTTTCAACAGTATTTTCATAATACTTATAAATACTATATACATATAAATACACTTTTAAAACTTATATTTTATACTTAATATTTATAGCAGCTTTTTTCCCCCATAAAAAGTAATCATATTGTGAAAGCGTACAGAGTCTCCAAAATAAATATTTTATGTGAAAAAACTAAGAGATCACTTTAAAACTCTTCAAAACTATATTTCTGTCATGAACACTCTTGGGATTTATTATGGTAATGAATATGTACATGGCAATGTTGATGTATTTGGTCTTGGCGGTATAAATCTGCTACGCTGCTGCTTTGATTATTATGGCAGAGCAAGTACCAAGACCTGCTACTGCCAGTATATACACAGACATGCCGTCTAAGAATATAACACTGCTGCTGCTGCAAACATAATATATATGTTACCCCCGTAGCAGATCTAAACACAGGTGGAGCTGGGGTGGAGTAGGGTCTCCGAAAACACGCTGCAGGTTAACGGTGTAAAACGACGGGGAGCAATTAAACCAAGTGTATCTGTCTGACTTGCAGTTATCAAGGTTCCATTGAAACATGCAAGAGAAAGAAATATATAAATAGTTTGAATGCTGTATTTCTATGTTATAATAAATGTTCCTTACTTTAGAGTCAGTCTGAATCAGAATCTGAATCATAAAATCAGACTGAAAGATTTCTTTTTTTTTATGAATCATAATGACCTCAATTCCAACTAACCAATTCAGTGATAAGGTCAACTATTGGTTAACACTGAAGGAAATGATTATCAGTGGAAAAATAACTTGCTATTCACTTAAAGGGATAGTTCATTCAAAAATGAACATTTCATCAGCATTTATTCACACTCAGTGGTTCTTAACTTTTATGAATTTCTTTCAAAAGAAGATATTCTGAAGAATGTTGAGGGAAAAACAGCCATTGACTAGTTTTTTTCTTTTTTTTCTTCTACTATGTCAAGGGCTGCTTTCCCCCCAGCATTTTTTTCAGAATATCTTCTTTTGAGCTCAAAGAAACTCAAAGAGGTTTGGAACAAGTGGAGAATGAGTAAATTATGACAAAATTGTCATTTTGGGGTAAATTGTACGTTTTAGTAAGTCGATCAAAGCCATTCAGAAGATTTGAAACAGAAAGCATGAATTATAATGAGCCACTTTTACAGTATGTATTTTTTTTAGAAACCTAACTCCAAATGTGTGATTAGAATACAATATTTTCCTTTTTCTGTTTAAAAAAGATGCTATGATCTCGTTTAGTCTTTCTTCCCCACGGCAAGATGATAGACTATTTCATTAAGCCTAGATTAAAGAAGACATCATCATCACTATCATCATCAGGTTCACAGTGAGGTGAGGACAGGAGAAAAAAAGCACATCACAGTCAACACAAGCATCAGGTTACAATCAGAGCCACTGTGGTCTGAGTCACTCGTCATGAATCCACTTTTTATTAAACTAAGAGGAAAAAAAACGTTCCTGCTTACCCAAAGCCGCCAGATATTCTTCAAAATTATCCTGGGAAATCATGTTGTAAACGCCAGTGTAATTAGGTTTAGACATTTTCTCTTTCTTTCTTTCTTTTGGTTCGAATATACACGAATGCAGCCAAACTTTGATTTACGGCTAGTGTTCACTGTTCCTCTGGGTATCTGTCTGATCTCTATCCGTGCCTCCGGGCAGCTCTATCTCATTGTACTCTGGTTAATTTGGTTAAATTATCGCACGATTGAAGTCGTTTCCTACTAACAGCACGCAAGGTGTGGAGAGCAGAATTTGCCGGTCGGTGTTTTCGGGAGTTTATTCCGTGATGTTCCGTTGCACAATGAGCTGCACGAATGGTCTCCGGTTCGTCCTCCGTAAGTAAAGCCAAAAGCAGCGGTGACTCCTCCCAAAGAAGATCAGTTAATCTGGACCGAGCAAACAGCCAAATCCAGCCTCCCTCGCCTCAGTTTTGGGAATGAGCTCCTCGGCTTTAGAGGAGGTTCCACAAGTGGACGGGGTAAAGTTTCTTTTTCCTGAAGCTTTGTTAGATTTGTTTTACACTAAACGTATATAAGTATGCATGGGTAATTAGTTATTGTTAATGTACCCCTTTTATAATTGGGCATTTTCTCGTTAAATAAGCAAATACAGACCTACAGGCAGTGTCAGAAAAGAAAGCAATATATTGCGATCAGTGATTTTTTGTAAAGTATATTAACACAATTACATAAACTATATGCAATCTCTTTTTTTTTTCTTCTAATGATCACCCTGACAAATTCACATAATTGAGAACTGTTGAATATTCTCAATTCATGACTTGATATTTGTCAACATTTATAATACATATTTGAGATTAGAAGCTGATGTTCTAAAATAACTCAAATTAAAACTGACATTTTACTAAAACTATCAGGCATGTTAAAAAAAATAATAATAAAATATCAAAACGAATAACAAAAGTACTAGATGATAATAGAGAATATTAAAGGTAACAATGCAAACATGTAAATAAAAATCTCATTGAATCTTTGATAGAGAAATAATTCAATTATTTTGTATTTGAAGGGTCCATGGCAAGACAACACAAAAACACATGAAAAAAATGATGTAATCTTTGAATGTAATAATTTTTGCTTGGGTTTTTGTATAAAGGGTTAAAAAAAACAACAACTGAAAATGAATTCACTTTTGGTAGTTATGATCAAGAATGAGGGGAAAAAATAAATCATAATCGGTCAGTAAAGGCAGAAAAATCTCAAAAGTCCAGCTGTATTTACAATTTAAATCCATATACATTGTTCTGTTGCTCATGTGGTGCTCTGTAACGCTAGTTCATTTCTCCTAATGTTTTCCCCCGCTGTGCCTCGGTGTTAAGTGGGGTCAGTGCTGTATGGGGTCCACTGATCAAGGGCCATGTTTGACCCCGATGTGTATGTGAATGAGATGTTCCCTCTCACTGGCTTTAGGCCAGAGTCTGTGCGTATCATCTCTCCAGGACGTCAGTCTTTCCATTCAGTCTTACTGTTACAATAACATCCCGGAAAACTAAACACTATGCAAACACACCTCTATTTTATTACAGCAAATAAACAGAAAGGCCAGGGAGAACTCTGGAAAGGACTTTTATTAAAGCTGTGAACATGGATGATTTATTTTGTTTACAATCTTTTTTTTTTTTTACTTAACACTTTTTAATACTAAATATAAAAAACGTTTACACTCAAAAAACACCCAAATTTGTTTGATAAAATCAAATATTTCGGCATCTTTGTAAAAGCCTTGGCTCAGTTTTCTTTTTAAACAGATTGACTGTAAAACGTACTGTAAAATAAGCTGTACAATAAAGAAGCTAAATTAAATTGAATCTTTTTTTCTGTTATTTTTATCGTTTCCTAACAGATCCACCAGCCTTCTTCTCTTCCGATTTCTGCTTTTTGACATCTTTCTTTCCCTTTGCGCCCAGATTCTCATAAACATCGTCATTTTTTCTGGAGAAAAAAAAAAAGAATATAACTGGTTAGTCACTAATCTAAAGTAATTATGTTAAAAAAATATTATATATATATATATATATATATTTGTCAAACAAAATTTAAAATGAAAAAATAAAGACTATTTAGTATGTAGGAGACTATTAAAGACTATATTTAAAAAAATCTATTTTAATTGTAATCTAATCTAATAAAAAAAATACTAAAAGTACAGCTAGAATAAAAAAATTAAATAAGAAATATACTATAACTATAAAATGCAAGAATCAATTAAAAAGACAAAAGAAGACATCATAAATTACTCCCAAAAAATGTACAACAGTTACTAAAATATCCTAAAACAGTGAATATAGAGTATAATGCTTGTATAGTAAAATCTTCATTTAAACACTGTTTAATTTGATCTTATTATTTATTCATTCATTCATTCATTTTCATATCGGCTTAGTCCCTTTATTAATCTGGGGTCGCCACAGCGGAATGAACCGCCAACTTATCCAGCATATGTTTTACACAGCGGATGCCCTTCCAGCTGACACACCCATTCACACACATACACTACGGACAATTTAGCTTACCCAAATCACCTATTCCGCATGTCTTTGGACTTGTGGGGGAAACCGGAGCACCCGGAGGAAACCCACGCCAACACAGGGAGAACATGCAAACTCCACACAGAAACGCCAACTGACCCAGCCGAGGCTCGAACCAGCGACTTCTTGCTGTGAGGCGAACGTGCTACCCACTGCGCCACTGTGAGGCCCTCTTATTATTCATTAATATATTATTTTAATGTTTCTGTCTTAAGCCAGTCATTAGTTGAACTCAGGGTGATTAGAGCAACGTGGAGCTGAAACAATACAAGATCTGAGGTAAAACTCAATCCTTCTCTTTCTCTCTCAATGGGATATTGCACAAGGGCTCTAAGGCTTTCAAAACGCTTGTGTAAGCGGAACGAGCGTGTGACTGAGAGATCTTTGAACCGCCTGCTCAACTGGTCATCAGTTTGGTGGAGATAAGGAGACATGAGAGGAATGTTTCTGGACGTCTGTAGAGACACCACTAGCTGACGTCTGTGATTTATACTCACTTCGAAGAGGCTTTGCGACTGGCCTTCGGATGTTTGGACTGAATCGAGAGGTTTCCATATTCGGTTTCCGTTTCCTGTAACAGAAAGTTACAAAAAAATTTAAAAATCAATAGCAATACTAAACAAAACAGATGGCAGAGAGAGACAGAACTGGAAATCGGTCTTATATTACTTTTTTAGCAATGTTGACTTTGCTAAGATATCATGGGAACTGTTTTGAGAGCAAATGTTTTGGTCATTTATTATTACACTGAATAACATTTTGCAAGGGTCTTTTTAAATCATGCAAAAAAAAGTATAATAAGAAAGACATTAATTGATATATGAATCATTCTAATGTACCGAAAAATTACACAGTACCATTGAAACGTTTGAAGTCGGTAGGAATAACAGTAGCATAATATAATATCACCAGAATGTAAAATGATAAATATTTTAAAATGCCGTTTTAACTGTCACATGATCTATCAAAAATCATTCGGATATGCCACTCAGTAAACATTTATTATTAACCTCAATGTAGAAAACAATAGTGCTGCTTAATGTATTTGTAGAAACCATAATACATCAAGATTTGTTAAATGAATTTTGATTAATTTAATGCTTCCTTGCTGAACAGAAATATTTCTGAATGACCCCATGCTAATTATGCTCAATACTCCTTTATTCCCTTCATTCCTCATGTTTCTCTTACCATGATGGCCCTTCGTGTGACTTTAGTGGACTCTATATACTGCAGCACAGCCAAGTAGATGAACTTGTACTGAGCTTCGGTTTGCACCATGCCGGACCGCTGATCTCGAACCATCATAATACACTTCTGGATGTCGATGTCGCAGTCCAGACCTGAAACGGATGACATTTTTCAAAATGTGACCGCATTTGATCCAGGATTTAAGATAAAATGCCACCCTGGGGTGTTCGTGCGGTTGCAATAACTAGAAATAATCCTGTTAGAAGATTATAAGACAGACCGTTTTGATTTATGTAAAAATCTCTGGACCATTTGCAAAGGAAAAACACATTAGCCAAATATACCACCTGAGGGCATTTAAAGGGTTAATGCAGTGCAATCATATTGATTAAAGCATTTTAGCCTAAGTTGCAATAAAAATAATGCATTAAAATGAGTCTCCAGCTGAGCTGTGATCAGATTATCATTTTTCATGCCATGATCTAAAATGAGTTTTGCCATGGCAATGTTTTGAGATGAAGGTGAACACTGAACTGCTCTTTGTAAACCTCTAACTAATGTTGTGTTCACACTTAACATATTGGGTTCAGATTAGCACTGTTGCCTCAAAGCAAGAAGGTCAATCTAAATTGACCATAGTGTATGAGTGTGTGTGAATGAGAGAGTGTGTAGATGTTTCCAGCACTGGGGGTTGAGTAAGTGCTGGGTTGAGGCTGGAAGGACATTTGATGCATAAATCTTATGCTAGTAATTGTAATTGGTGGTTCATTCCGCTCTGATAAATCAGGAACTAAGCCTGAGTCAGACTGAGTAAACGCACAGTCATTTATTGTTAGGATTATCATTATGATTTTTATTAAATATTAATTTACATTTCAGTTTCTTTTTCTATAAACCATGTAATTTTCTACCAGAATACATGGAATATACAAAACATGTCACATTGGACTGTTCTGTGCTATTTGTGTGTATTTGTTTACCAGTTTGCTGTTGGTAGCTTTTTATTGCAATAATATATGAGTGGGAGGGGGGTTTCATATTATTATTTTATATTTATGACTTTGTTGCTCGATAAAGAAAGCACCATACAAGAATGTATGAACAATGGGTAAACTGTCACTTTGAGGGTTTTTTTTTTGTCCTTTTAACCACTAATAATTTTTTTTGGAAGGACACTATATACTATATTACTGCAGGGTAACTATGTTTATATACTGCCCACTCTATACACAGCTCCCTAACTTTGATTGAATTAAAAAGTGTTTCTTGTGTTTCTCAGAAAGGCTAATATTTAGCTTTAGCTGGGGATTGAACCTGCAACCTTTTGAATACCAGCCTGTGGACATTCACAACCTTTCTCACACAAAACCACTTTTACACAGTTAAAGTAAGGTTAAGAAAAACTATAAACTCACCTTTAGCATCGATGGAGTCTATCAGCATGTCAATCACCACAATGGTTCCAGTTCGTCCAATACCAGCACTGCCAAAACAGAATCATTTACTTAATAATAATCACAATGATTATGATTTTGTATTTTGTGTCTGCTGAAATACTGTCATTACGTTAATGCATGATTTGCATTCTAGATTTCTGCCATATGAGCATTACTCTGACACAATCACTTTCAACTGTTAAGTAAAAACATGCATTTTCTGTAAAGATGCTTTGAAACAATATGCATTATGAACGGGACCGTCCAAAAAAAAACCTGATCTCCTCCAGCTGCTAGAGTTCATGTGACCCTAAATGTTCCACAACACATGTTCATACTGAACAATAAACAAATGATTAATTGAAAAGTTGGAGTGGGAAGTGAGGGGTCATGAAAAGTTCAAGCATGTACTCTGATTACAACATGCCGAGTGATGTAACTGCTGCTTAAACCTTCCTGCTCAAGATTTTCAGCATGTTCATTCACAGGATCTGCTTTCAGTGTTAAGTAAATTGCTAAGGTGAGGTGCTACAGGCATAAAAGTTTTCTCATGAAACCCATATACAGACTTTGGGCCAATGGAAAGAAAAAATCCAAAATAGCACTTTATCAATTTTTGTCTTTAGATGGGAATTAAAATAAATATTTTAAAGGCTGTTTTTAAAAAATAAAATAAATAAATCTCCACTTACAGTACATACAAAAGTACAGTCAGATTTATTCATATCTATTTTCTGAAGGTTTTTTTTTACTGGGCATGGAATTACAATATTTTTTTGTATCTAGGTTTCAGTGCAACTAAAAAAGTTGTAGCCAGACTCGTTCTTTCTTAGAATGTCTTAATGTGGAACGCAAAGAATATAACTTTTCAGTTATATATAAATATAACATCAATTTGATCAATTTGTAATCCTACAAGGGGAATATGTTCATGCATTGTCTGATTATATGCAACATATTATTTTACAAACAACTTTTTTCTGCCTGTTTGTGTTTTTTCGGAATTATTGACAGGTAAAAAGACAGTGACAATCCCCTCTGTTCTGTGGTAGAAATGTATGCAAATTAGTGCATATTTAATTAAATGTTGCATCCTTTAAATACAAAAATAAATTTTAGAAAACAAAAAATGTTTGCAATTCTTAATGCAATCAATAGAATGGATATGTATGGCGGTAAACATAAGTATTTTTACTATTCACCTGCAGTATCTTTAAATTAAATTAAATTTTATTTTATTATTATTATTTTTTTTAAATGAATAAATTTTCATTTAATTTCATTTACTCTGACCAAAATGATCAATTGTGGATGTATCAGATATATACTTCATGGACATTTCAATGGCTTCACTGTGTTGTGCTCATGAAGCCCCCATGTGGAAGATGCAGTTATAAAATTACCTGCAGTGAATGACCATGGGTGCAGATGAGCGCAGTTCATGCTGTTTGATGTTGACCTGCTCCAGAAAGCTCAACACTCCACCAGGCTCCTGCGGGACGCCGTGATCCGGCCAGCTCAGGTACTGGTAGTGCCAAATTTTTCGGGTTGCCTCATTCTACAATCAAAAAAATAAAGAAAGAGTCTACATGAAGGAACTAAATTATTATATATAAATGTAAATGTTTATGTATGTATGTATGTATGTATATATACACACACACACACATATACATATATATATACACACATATACATATATATATACACATATATACATATATATATACACACACACACACATACATACACATATACACACACATATATATACATATATATATATATATATGTGTATGTGTATATATATATATATATATATAT
>CAIGQW010053747.1:13010394-13065193 GCA_903798125.1 Danio choprae
AAAAACTGCATATAGAGCTATTATCATTTTCTGCAAATAAGTGCTCTAAATGCTAAGTGTTCTTATTTGACAATTTTGAAAGCACATAGCATTTATAAAACATAATTATGAACTTTTTACTCAAACTCAACTGTAGTCAAATCCAGAAATGCAATAGTAAGCGTGAAGTGTTTTCTGTATAATACATTTCTGAAATCAATTATGAGCAAGTACTAACCCGTCCTTTCTCAACTTCTCTAGTTGTCATGACGATTACTCGTGAATCTTCCTGCCACATCATTTGCCAGAAATCGTTCACAGTTGTTGCGAGGCAGCCTTGACAAGCAATGTAAGTTTTCTGGGGGTTCATAACCATTAGTTTGTTCTGTTGGCATATGGAAACAGAAAGGGAAAAGAAAAAGATTCAAAGACACATTCAAGCTGAAAATTGGAGGAATGTACTATGATTATGTCATGATTTTTCTAATGGACGTACTATAACATAGTTGGCATTGATGTAATCAGAGCCGACAACATTGGGATCTGCGTTCTCCAGGATAACCCGAGTTTCATCAACTGAAAAAAAGAGGAAATTAAAATATTTATATTTAAAAAGTATCCCTGAAGACTTGCCTATTTGTGAGGTGTATGTGTATTTTTTGATGAGTTTTATATTTACAATGTTTCTGACACATATATATATATACTTCATAATAAAAAAATATGTAAACATCTCTTAAAAACAGTAAAAAATAAATAATATTAAAACTTCATGACATGGAGCATTTTACCCCAAAACATATCATTTATTACAATTTCATTTACAAATAAAAAACACTACTTCAGTGTCACACATGTCCTATGTAATAATTACTATATTAATACACAATAAATTATGAATAATTCCATTTAACCCTAACCAAATATTGAGTACATGTGGTTAATTTGTATTTAATAAACTGTAAAAAAAATTATAAACTAATAAAAAAAAACTGAATTAAAACAAAAATGTTACAGTGTGATAATATTCAATGCTCACAGGGAAGGATGTTCTTGTATCTGTTTTTGCTTTTGTTTTCTGGTCTCATTCCTTCATCTCTGCTCTTCGTTACCTTTGTTTCCAGCTTCTGCAGCGCCTGCAAGTAGAAAAACAGATTTATAGCTCAAAAATAGCCCAGAGAGTGAGAGAAATAAAGACAGAAAGTACACGTGACCACATCCTGCCTGTCGAGAGTGGCTCTGAACGACCGTTTGGCTCCTGTGGTCTAACCTTACTACGACCAGAGATCAACTGTTTAGTACAAACAAACTAATTATAGATATGGTTGATTGAATTCTTTTTGCCATCCTTTACAGTATAAAAATGGCTGTAGAGAAAATCCATCGACTGTATTTGTCTTTAAGACTCAAATTAAGGTAAATGTAGAATTGATGGCAACAAAAAAAAAGCCTATAACTTTAGGTGTTTCTGTCAAAAATAAAATAAAATAAGCTAAGAACCAAAAAGTAAATAAATAGTTAAATTAAGATATAATAAAACAAATAAATAAAATAATTAATTAAATACACAAGCAAACAAACAAATAAATAAATTGTTACATTATAATATAATAAATTAAATAAATTAAAAAATAAAATAATTACACAAACAAATAAATATTTATCAAACAAATTCAAATAAAATGCTTTGGCTGCGTTAAGTCAGAAACTGGGTTAAAGGCAAAAACGGATTATGCTCAGGCTCTGTCAAACAGAGCCTCTGTTGTGTCCACAGACTAAAGACAGAGAGGTGTGAAAACAAAACTATTTAAAACCTTTAACGCATCAGAATAAAACTTGTTTTATAGAGAGGAAGCTACACACTTGATTTGGTTTGATTATTTATTCTATTTGCGTCAGTTTATTTCCTTGTTAGACACTCATTGGTCAGGACTGAAATCTTCCAGTGTATTTAGCATTAACATTATTAATATATGACATTTTAGAGAACATATTTTCAATCAGCAATATACTCTGACCATGATATTTGTTGTTTGTCTCAAAATTGTTTTGTTTTCTTAAGTGTATTTCTCAGGCTGTTCTAGAAAATCTTCAAGTGTGTTTTACTATAACCGTCACTTTTTTAACTTAAAATTAACAATTAAAGGTGTAATTAAGACGAACTTGTTATATATTTTTTATCCAAACGATTTAAGCTCCCATAATAATTTTTTTGATAAACAAGAAGAAATCATCATCTGTTTGTTTCTCACACATGCTTGAACATCGTAGACTCGTCCCTTTTCTAAATGAATGAGCAAATAAACTGCATCTGAATGAAGAAGGTGTGCTTCATCTATACTGCAGGTGGAGAATGACCTTTAAACACGTCACTCACATCAAACTCTTCCCAGAAGCCGGCTTTAATCTTTTTATCGGCCCCGTCCATCTTCTCTCTTTCTGAGGTCTGGTCGAGCTGATTTACTCTGCTCTGAATATCAGCGGCGTTCAGCCTCGTCGAGTAATAAGGCTGAGAAAAACAAAGAGAAGAGCAGGACATCCACACAGAGACAGACAGACGACAGAAAGGTTGAAGATTAATCACAACATTTCTTTGTTAGTCACACTTTAAAGAAAACAACTTCACACATCAGGCTCTTAATGTCAGCAGAACAGATGCTCTTGAGTCAAAGTCAGCATTTACACACTATATACAGATACAAAAATCATCTAAAACTATTTCTGACATTTCTTACAACATTTTGGATTTTAAAACGTTTATTTAAATGAGTTTTAATGAGTTTATTTGCAGAAACGGATAACTCCAATTGTAAGTGCTTTTCGGTATTATGTTTTTATGTTGTACACTGAAGAGTACAGTTCAGGGGAAAAAACATGATTTATGGAGATTAATCAAACTGGAGCTTTTTAGTTTTCAGAAATCATGATTTTACGTTTTTATGGAAAAAGGGCAGCGCAGAGGGTAGCACTGTCGCCTCACAGCAAAAAGGTCACTGGTTCAAGCCTCGGCTGGGTCAGTTGGCATTTCTGTGTGGAGTTTGCAAGTTCTCCCCGTGTTCATGCGGGTTTCCTCCGGGTGCTAATCAGGCATATTATGTATGAGCATAAACCACTGTAAAACATTCTGAACATAGATATGAATAAAGCTGACATTTTTTTATGACTCAGTACAGACAAAAACAAAAGTATTGCATATGTATTGTAAATGAAATCTACAGACACAAACTGATGAAGTGCGATAAAAGAAACACATAAGTTAATCTAGGGTCATTTCTTTCTGTTAGACTGGAAAAAAGAAACGCTTATAAAAAAAGAAATCTGCAGTCTTGCATTAATACCAGAAGCTGATCAATTGCTGTGACTCGCTTGACATTTAAGATATTAAACATGCTGATTTTGAGATTAAAAAAACAAAACAATACCAGTGTCCTTTACCTGTTTAAGGGAAACCATTGTGCCAGACAACTCCTCAATACCAACACGCTTGAAATGCTCCACGAGGTCTGTCAAATTATCAAAAACATCTTTACCACCAACGGTGTAGCGGTCATTCTGCAAATAAACATGCAAAAGAAATTCATTGTTAATAAGTCTGGCAGATTTATACGCACCGGCAACATGAGGTTCATTAGCACCCACAAATAATAACATATTGAAATATAAAGACAAGACAGTGTGGATTTGTGTTCAGAGATGCGTGTATGCTGTGTGAGAAAACTCCACTTTCCATGACTGTCACTGTACTGAGATTATTAATTATTACAAAATCAAATATTGTACTAAGCTAAAATATAATATGATTAATTTCAGTTTCATTTATTTATTAGCAATTTTATTTTCATTATAAATACAAAATGACACTAATTGTATTAATATTAGCAGTTAGCTAAATAAATAAATAAAACTTTGATTTTCCTATTTTTAACCATCACGTCCCAAAGTTATTTTTAGGAATGTATGAAATCAGTTAATAAAATAGTCAAACAGTTTGAAGTCTTAAGTTAAAAACAAATAAAGATATAAAACCAAATTAGTTCAATAGCCATTGAACTTTCCATTTTAACATGAAGCTTTTTCTTCTCCAAATTTTTCTTCTCCAAATTAAGTGCATTTCTATTAAGCTGTTAGAGTGCCCAGCTAATGAAAACTAAAACATTTGTTAATCCTAATAGTTACAGCATTTATTAATATATTAATAGTATAAAATTTAACTAAAATTGAACACTTGTATTTTTATTAACTAATGCTAAAAATAAAGGCTGCCATAAATGTATTGCTCATTGTACATTTATGCTATTCAGTCCATTAACTAATGTAAACCAACGACAGCATACAGTAAAAGATTACTGAAACATTATTTTACTTGAACAGTCAACTTTAGCTTTTCCTATTAATCTTATCCATAAAGCGTCCTTCAGATTGTGCTCTCATTGCATTCATGAAACGTTAAATAACATCACAAAAAATGGCAACACAGAAAGCTTTCTTTGTCTTCTAACTAGATTAAAAGCAGAAAGTGTCCACTGGCGAGGGCTTAAAAGTTCTCGGTTAAACTAGAGTTAACGCAGGCCGCTTTAAGAAGTTTTATCTGCATTGTTTGGTTCTGTGAGCTGATTAGAACCGTCTTCACAGAACACAGTTTGTTCTGTTAATCTGCTCATAGGGCAGCAGCGCTGGCGTTTTTTCTGCTCTTTGAAGCACATGCACACACGCACATACCAGTGGAATAAATTAACAATCGACAGGCAGTGCGCTGACCTGATTTTCCCCTGGTCATAATCTCGTACCATTCATTAAAATAGCACAACAAAAGCGCTTTTTTAGCATGAACAACCCCCGCTGACGTCCACACACTCATGACTCAAAGTCCAGTCGCCTTCCCAGGTAAGAGCAAACGGGTATAAGTGACATACTGTGTGTAGTGTACTTTATTTACACTGCGCATAAGTGTGTCAGACATGTTTGTGTGTATTTGTGTTAAACTATGTCAATGCGGACAAATGTTGTGCTATGTGTGTGTATGTATGTGCGTGTGTGTGTGTGTGTGTGTGTGTGTGTGTGTGTGTGTGTGTTAATGTCATACTGGAAATTCTTGCAGTTATGGAGTTTTTACTTTTTTATATCTACTGTACATATTAAATTTCCATTTAGATTCCAGACATTACATTTCCATTGAATCATCTGGCAGATGCATGTATCCGAAGCAACTTACAAATGAGGACAATAGAATTAAAGCAGAAAAAGAAGTATATGTAAAAAAATAAATAATAATAAAGTGTTGGGAAAAAGCAATAAGTAAAAAAAAAAAAAGTTATAAAGTTAATGAAACTTAACAATTAAAGGGACAGTTTACCCAAAATGACAATTATGTAACATAAAATTTTATAACACAAAAGAAGATATTTTGAAGAAAACTGGAAACCTGTAACCATCGACTTTCATAGTATTTATTTTTCCTACTATGGAAGTGAATGGTTACAGGTTTCTAGCTTTCTCCAAAATAGCTTCTTTTGTGAAATACAGAAGATAGAATCTTATAAAGGTTTGGAACCACCTAAAGGAGAGTTAAATTTCATTTTTGGGTGAACTGCCAATATTTTAGCAGTTTACCATCTAAATGAGCCATATATAAAATATGTATCTTACAATGTAAACACTTGTATGAAATTTTGAACATTAGCAGACATTATAAATATAAAACCGAAATTATGGTGCCATTTATTATAAACAACATTTATTCTTTACAATTAAACTAAAACTATACTGCCATTCATTTGCTTTTCTCATTCATCACCAATCCTAACTTGTGCACACTTTGACCAATTTTCCTAGCTTGAAGCCAAATGGATTATACACATTTCGTATGATAAAAAATGACTTATATCCTGGAAATTAATTCATTAACAAAATGTATTAAAGACATAGAAAAATACCAGAACTATTTACAATAATTACCGTTTTACTTTGACACAGTAGTATGTACAGTAATCAACTCTATATATAAAGTGAACAGTTTGATCAACTACAGTTTTCCCCACAACCAATAAAAATTTAATTAATAAATTAAATTGAACAAACTTAATTATTAGGTGTTGTCTACTAAAGTGTTTTTTTTTAAGTTGATCCAACTGTTCAGAAATAGTGTAAATTTAGTTTAATGCATTTGTAAGTTGCTTTAAATAAAAGCCTATGGTAAATGAAGTGTAAATGCATTAAAATATGCAGATACTGCCCAAATACCCACACTGTTAAAAATGCTGGGTTCAACATGATTCCTTTATGTTGTCCCGACACAAATCTATAAAGTCAACTTAATAATTTTTTATACATTTAGGTGGATTGAACATAAAAAGTTGTCCCAAAAAACCATCAGAATTTAACTCTGAACTGTGAACTTCTAATTTAATTGGTCATGACACACAATGTCTTCTTGACGTCTCATGTTTGTTGAGTAGTTGCAAAACACTGGCCTCTAATGACTCGCATGTATGTTTGTATGAGCAAACTTACATTGCACATGATCTTAATATGGGAGACCCTCCTTCCAGAACTGGTCTGGTCATCGGTGAGTGCAGAAAGCACAAAGTCCCCCGGTTTGGAAAGTGACTCTCTGACCAGAAACGTCCCGGGCTCATCGCGTTCCCGGAGCAGCTTCTCAGCGTTTGGACCAGACAAATGGCCATGATACCATCTGAAGATGCAAATGCAAAGAGAAAAGGTCACTGTGAGCTTCAAACTACAGTGTGCTGATTATAAAAATGAGATGCCCTAATAACAGAAACATTTCTAAGTAAAACAGTAGAGTATGTTTGAATCACATTTCCGTAATACAGAGAAACTGCTGCAAAAACAAACCAGTCAAGGTATTTAGAGGACAGCAGTTTCTAAAAATACAAAAAAATAGGGCCAAATGCAGCTGGACCACAAACCACTTTAGCCATGAACACAAAAACAAGAGGATGAACATTTATGTCACCATCTACATTTCCAGAGCTGACATATTTCTAGATCATGATTCAAAAGTTTGGAGGTCCTCACACTCTAGCATGCAAAAATGTGAGTTAACAATTGGGCTCAGTTCTCAATTTCAGCATCTCAGCTTCCTGTAGTGCGGTCGGAAAATTTTCTGATGACAAGATTTCTTGACTCGAGACTTTGGTGTATTTTTAGCTTGTTCTTCCTTCCCTCTTCTCTCGTGAAAAAAAGAGAAAAGGACTTGCTAAATCGCCAATCTGGGGGGTTCTTCCATGATAGTTTTTTCACAGAATAATGATTTTGGTGTCTTTGAACGATAATAGAGAAATTTATGTGCTTTAAGTACTTTATGTGATTAAATACAACAAAATGCATGACAAATAAAACGCAATCAGATGTGTTTTGCATTAGGAATACATTATTCATTGCATTCCTGGCATTTTACTGCATTGTAAAAGGATAGATCTGTCTGATTTCAGATGAGACCTGAAAAGTTCCATCTTTACTATTTCTGGCAATCAAAATATTTTACACATATTTAATGTGTGTGTCAAATATGTGACACGTTATGCTATTACAAATTCTCCTCCAATGTGATTGACTTGGAAATGTAATTTTCTTTCGGCACAAAAAACAATTACTTGTTATGTGTGAGACAGCGTCATGCACAGTTGATGTGCAGTGCATATGTAATGTGAGACTCGTGTTTTACTAACATTTGTAAAACAATTTTTGTAAACATTTAATGTGGAAAAATGTGATTTAATGCATAAAAAAGATACATAAAGACTAAATTCGATATACAGTTTACTTTAAAAAATATTGAATATGTACAGGCAAAAAGATCAACCCGGAAAATTTAAATAACAAGTAAAATTGCATGCTACACGGAATACTTCTTGAAATAAAATGCATATTGTGGCTTAATGCTGTAAGGAAGTGAAATGCTGGATACAGGTTTAAAATATATAATTTTCTTAATCAATAAAGCAATTTTTCGAATGTTTTTCTAAGGAAGTAAAATGGTTAACATACATGGTTATTATTGTTCAGCTTGTCTGTGTGCAAAATATATTTGTATTCTTTTAAATATAAAAAATATATTCTTAACTAACCATATACTGAATTTGATCTTTTAAAATCAAGTTCTTAATGCGTTAAGCCATATTAAACTTTTTTTTCATGCTGAACATTTAAAAAATGTCCTACCCCACCCCTAAACAAAATCAAAATGACCTGCCCTGCCAAAGTTTCACTGGCTCTAACACAAAAATAACATCAAATAGTTAGACCTATTCTTTTTATTGACCATAACATTGCATTGCAATAAGCTTATGTGATGAATTAATAAATTAAAAACGAAAACATTTATTAATAAACCTTCCTTCAGGTTTTACTAGATCTTTACTAGATCTAACAGTTATTCTATAACAGACTTTGAAAAACATTATGTAATAAAACGTAGTCTTCACTATATTAAGATTAGGCCTTGTTAAATCTACAAAAATGATTGAGTCAATATGAACTCAATGAGTGATTTTGGCTCTGGATGTATCTGAAATTGCCCCTATACCCTTAAAGGGCACCTATTATGCTCCTTTTTCCCTTATAATGATTATGTCCCTAGGGTGTGTATGTGACGTTTTAGCACAAAATTGTTTTTTGTAACTCTTTGAAACTGCCCCTTTTAGGCTTTGATTCAAATTGTGCCATTTTGGTGACGGTCGCTTCAAAATCAAATGTGATTTTGCTCCCAGCACTCTTTTCAAAAGGGGGTGAAGTTACAAATGCCCACGCATTAGCTTATTGGCAGATTCAAAAAAGGACTATTATCTCTATGAAAAACTAAAAATGTCAAAAGAAGTGGCTCAGAAGTAGGTAGTCTATGGAGTAGGTAGTGTAGGTAGTCTACGCTGTTTCTCTGTGCATGCTAAAACTCAACATTTATAATATCTCTTAGTCGCTGACATTATCTTTAGCAGGTAAGGTGCAAAAACTCTGCTTCTCACTCAGGGCTGTCTATGCTAATGAAGGAGAAACTGTCACTAATGAGCGGGGCTTTCCCCCTCTGATGACATGTTAAAAATGTCAATCAAAGTGTTTCGACGGACTGTTTTTATCAAGCGTGATTATAAAAATTAGAAGTAATAGGTTTTTACCATTCATGGCTGGCTATATTCACACACTGTTGTCACACAACTGTGATTAAACTTTTTATAAAAGTTGTTTGTGCATAATAAGTCCCCTTTAAAGAGTACACTATTTGAGGGAGCAGCCATTAATAGTGGTGTCAGACACCATAGTGGAAGTTCTGGAGTGCACTAATTCAATCCAAAATGCATTGCAATAACTAGTGTACAACCAATGTACACTCAACAGCTAGAGAGTTTGTGTGCCAAATGAATTCACATCTGACGACGGTGGAATGCTATCGGTGTAAGTTTCCAAATTATTTCTTGCTAATTGTTAAGTTAATATGCAATAAATACTTTCATTGCTAATAGACAGCTCAGTAAGTATTAAATAACTAATCACTGGATCTTATCAATAAGTTTAAAATCAATTTTTATCAACCAGCAAATAACAAACAAAATGACATCCCTTCCAGTGCACTCAGAGCTTGAATTCAGTTACTAGGTTTCATTCACTCCTTTAAGTGGACTATACTAGTGGTTTAATGTAGGGAATATGTGCCCAGGGCTACATTTTTGAGAACTAAAAAAATATGTGCTCGGGTGTACATAATGGCTGCATTTTGTGTGTAAAACGAACGTTATAGGGCAGTACAGTGACTGGTTTGCTAGGTAGCTCCTATAATACTGATACACGTTCGATTTCTGTCTTTTCTGTCTCATCACCAAAAACATGGGTATTTGATCATAGTTTTGTTTCTTAATCCAAAAGAAGAAACCCGATTCAGGGTTCCCACGCTGTATGGCATAGAAAACTGGAGGATTGAATCGAGTTTAAGCCTTCTTGTGTGCACACATTTAAAATTATTTGAATGCTTGATTGCATTTGGCATAAAAACTGTGCAAATGATCAACTTTTATGACAACGCAGCAGTGGAACAAGCAAGTTCTTCACAAATCAGCTCAAACATATTTCATAAGGCTGTCCTTATATGTAGCTGAGGTCTGAGAAATCAAACTTCTCCTCATTGATTTGCATATATAAGAAATTCAAACCCTAACTGAGAAACACTGCTCTTACCCATAGTTTGATCTGATCTGATCTGATCTGATCTGTGAACATCACAAACTATAATCATTTGCACTAAAAAGCTCAGTTAGTGTCATTTGGACCCCATTGATTTTCACTGTGCAGATTAAAAAAAGTCATATAGGTTTGGAACAACATTATAGGTGACTAAATAATGACTTCATTTGGGGGGATGGTGTGAATATACTCTTTAAATGTCTAACTGTTAGACAATGCCAAAAAGAAAGCTGATGATTTAAGAAAAGAAAGACGTTGATTTAAAAACACACTTACAATTTTTGGGGCAGTTCATGTGTAAACATAAGTAAGCTGTCCAACTTTTGTTGTGCTAACTTGTCAAAAGCTTTCAGCTCAATTTAAATCAAGTTCATCATGAGTATGACCAAAAAAGAGAAAGAGAAGATGAAGATGAAGGAAGGCCTGAATGGCTCTGGTCACTGTTTGCAAATGTGTCAAAACTAAAGTTTCCAACCGCAGTAGAAAAGAGGAAGTCAGACACATGGCAGAGGGTGGGGTGGAATACAACTGCAATTCAAGATTCTTCAACTTGAAATAAAAAGCATTAATTAAAATTAATGACCAAGATACAAAATGCCACTGTGAATCCAGGGATTCAGAATCAACCTAAAAAAAGCAATTCTGTCAAACCAGAAAATAAGATGTTCTGATAAACAATTCCGCAATCAATTTATAATATAATGTAATATAGTATAATATAATATAATGTAATGTAATGTAATGTAATATAATATAAGAACACAACAGACCTTTTTTTATTAATGATTTCACACTTTTGCACTTGCTAACTATTACTTTAATTAATTTATAATTATTATGGTATCAAATTTAAATATCTATTATGCATTTATTTATTATTGCAATTTAATTAAAATGATTAATTCATTTGCAGTTACGCTGCATTAATCATTAGATTAATCAGTTTTAATGCATTTTTATTTATTTAATGAATGCAAAATGACTGCAAAAAACCCTGAAATCTTTTCTTTTTGCATCATAAATAAATTGTTTGTGCATATAAAAAAGAAACTAAAAGAAATTTCTCTTATTTGATAAGACTACTGGCAGCGGTGGAAAGCATGTTGGAGACTTTGTTCCTCAATTTCTGACATAACTGAAAGTAGAATCTGGAAGGATTCCAGCGTGTGATAAAATGAATAATCATGTGTAATAAACAACATAATTGACCAAATCAATGCACCAACAGCAGAGACGGGCAATCCCAAGAGGGTTTTAATGCATGATTCACAGTGGCAGTATTACACATTTCCAGAAACTGCATACATGTAGAACATTGCAATCCCTAATAACTTTCAAAATTAATATGCAGTTTAACCAGTTGCTATAGCAAACCACTGCTGGGAAAGCTACTTGCCTTTTTGTTAGTAGCCTCTTGTGTTATCTACTTGTTCCATGTAGTTTCACATACTGTTTTTCACATTCTAACTCAAAATAAAACAAAATAGTACAAAATAATATACAAATAGTGAACTATATTCTTCACTCTCTTCAACCAAAGAAGGATTCTGTCTGTTTTTCTGACTGCTGCGAAAAGAAAGAAAAACGGTTCTGAAACTATGGTTGGATCCATCTACTCCAGTTGATCGTTCTTGGAAACTCTACTTACAGGACATTATTAGTTTGGAATATACCACAGCCGAAATAAACGGTGTCAGCAAGAAAGTGTTACATTTTTGGTCAAATATGAGAGAGAATGTATTAGGCATGTTTCAATCCTGATTTTGTACCCATTATTCCACTATTAATGTTTTTATTATAATTGACCTTTCTGTTGGGTGGAGATGTGAACTATATGAATATACGATGTTAAGATTACAAAATATAAACTATACAATTTATTAATATATTTATTTAAAACAATCTATATGTATATATGCATACATACTGTATATACCATATAAGGTATATAACTTCTTGTCTTGAAGGTATATACTTAAACGTATTTTTTTTTTTATTTAAACAAAGAAATTGGCTTAATGTTGAATAGTACATTGGTACTCTTATTTACACAAAGTACACTTAAAAATATATGTGACCTTTTTGTATTGTAAGTATACCAAGGGTACACTAGCAGTTATTATTAAAAAGTGGTCAACCACACTATAGTTGCTAACAGAAATAAAATGCAGTACACATCTCTGAAACTATGTACTTAGCTACATAGCTTGCAGGTCATCTAACATGTTTCTGAAAGAAAAAAATTTTGAACAGTAAAATTTACATAAAATACCACTGCTAAAAACTACAGAGCTCCCAGTCACTTCCCAAATGTGCAAATCAGCAACACTTCCTTGAATGATAGGCAATCTATGCACTATATTAGTCATTTAAAAAAAACTAAAAGATGTAAATTACTGGCCTTATGACATAAATGGTTGAATTTCCATGGCCTAGAAATGCTTATAAACCACATGCAGCCCGTGGTCATGTTTACCATGGACATCAATCATTTGACTAGCATATGCTTGAATATAAATTTGCAAACAGGTTTTTTCCAATTACCCGAACAGCATATCTGCATTTAGCTTAGCCTTGAACAATGAAGTTGTATGAGACATGGAAATATCACTTTGACCTACAAACGTTTTTGTTTTTGACCGAACACTTGACCTAATGTAACAATATAAACAATGATACAAACAAATGTTACATATTTGAATATAACCTATAGCAGTATGTAACACAAAGCATGACTAAAATATTGACCCATTTGTGGGGTGCTTCATTAATCGGGATGTTCCCACTGAGCGATTTTGTGTGTCCTGAATAAAGCGAGGCTAAATTCAATTTTTTTCAGTAAAATTTAACAAATGTCTAACAATAGTTCAATAATACACAAGTCATTAAATAGACAGACTTCGCTTTTTTGTAAGACTATTGTTATATCTCTATTAGGATTTCATTGACAGCCCAAATTTAGCCTTGTTTAAGCCAAGACCACTTTCAGACATCTATTAGACATCTATCAAACACACATAGAAAAAAATGCTTGCTGGGTTGTGTTGTAAATGTGAAAATTTAAATGGAATGATTCCATGAACAACCTATGTAAACATAATAATCATAATATTTTACATGGTCATGATGGGAGTTCAGACTTTGCATAGACAAGGTTAGCAAATGTCACATTTCATAAAACACTAAGTGCATTGGCAAAATGCAGATAAAACTCATCCTAAAGGCTTTAAAATGAGGAATATCAGAATCTCCCAAAGCCAAATGTCAAATAAAACAGCTAATTGTACCAGTTACTTCCAGTTAACTTGGCAAATACACATGCAAATCTCCAAAATGAGGGTCAGATATGATGGCTTACCTCTCTGTGGTGGGATCGGAACAGTTTAAAGGGTATTTGAGCTCAATAACGGTCCCATCTTTATCCTGTAGGGTTCCATGATCACCAGTGTAATATTCCACCAACTCGGCCAATGTGGCAAACTTCTCCCCACCATACAGGTCATAATAATCCCCCGTGTTTTGAATCCTAATGTGTGTGACAATCTCCCCAACCCTGGAGAAAGAACAAGGAAACACAGTTGATGATATAAAATAACAAATATTTCTACTTTATCATCGCAAAATCGCTAAACATAAATTTAATCAGGACAAAATCTATCAACATCAGGATGTAACGTCAAAGGAAATTGAGAAACAGAAACTTAGTGTGTAGAAACGTTATGTGACTGTGTAGTAATTACGTGACAAGAAGACTTTTTTGCAAAAAGGATTGCTGCAATATTTTTGCTGTCATAGATATTGATTACCCATATCCATCCTGCCTTTCAATGAATTGTGAATTCAAAGCAATGCAGGATACAACTCCCTCTTTCCCTCCGGAAACATTAGTGTCAGTTTTACAATAATAGATACACCATACATGAAAGAATTAAATGCTTTTACATAAATTATTAAACATTATAGTAAATGATTTATTTTAGTGTCCTCAATATATTAACTTACACTTTATAACAGCAAATTATATGAAACAAACCCAAGCCCAAACCCCAATCCTAACCTTACCTTAGTACATGTTTTAATAAGGATGTAAATATACTATTACCTTGTAATAAATACATTGTGAAATACAGTTGATTAGACATTAAACATATTTTTCACTGAATGACATCACTATTAACTCCCACTGTAATGTTATCCATAGATAAAGTTGTAATAAACTACAAATGTGGTTAAAAAAGTCAAACTAAAAACAAATCAATGCAACTAATTTGCTGGTAAAAAGTAAAACTGAGATTTCTCCTGTTACTGTACATGCAGATAAGAATAAATCTATCATTAAATGAATCATGAACAGTAAGTATGCATGTTTTCTTGAATTTGCTCTGACATGTTTCTAAATAGAGCATAATAGAAGTATTGTTCCACACTTTTGAGTTATTGACACTGATCTTTGCCCTTTAAAATAGTGACTGAAATTTGACTGTCATTTAGTAACACCGAAAAGGTAAGTGGAAGTCGCATCCCCGACAATTATGCAGCATGTTGATATTGTTCATCCCTAAGCACACATTATGCAAACTAGAGTGAAAGATTTTATTTAAGCATATTTGACCATCTATATGCAAACACAAGTTAGGTTTTATAGTTTATGGAAAAGATTAAACAAACAATGTGTTAATTAATCACAATGAGTCCCTGGCTGATGAAAGACACAAGATTTAAAAAAAAAGGGAAATAAGAAAACAGGTTTAATAAAAGGAATGAGACATCTGTAGCACGAGAATTTATGCACTAACATATGTTAAGGTCAACAAACCACAGCGCTTCTGAATAAGTGATGTACAGTATAAAAATACAGAACCATTAAATGCTTAGTCCGAAACGTCTTTGGATTTCTAAAAATGTAATAACTAAATAAATAACCGTCTTTAAGGGAAGCATATAAATAGTGGACAACACTTTAAGGCATATCAGAATAACAAAAGACGAAAATCAAGCCAAATGCAGTAACATTCAGCGCAAAGAAAGAAATTAGAAAGAGTTTTTTTTAGCCAATACACAGAGTTCATTTCATAATTTGAGTAGATAGTAGAACTATGTAGGGTATCTATCTCTCAATCTGACCTCAGCTTATCCTCGCAACCATATTTTCTAAAAAGGGGTAGGAAATTGATATTTATATCATACCAGATTAAAAGAAATATGCTGTACCTAACAGAAAGGGAGAAATCGCCCACATTTTTCTTGCTTGGTCGAGCCAGGAAGCTGCCATGGACTCCTCGGCTCTTCAAAACGGTTTCTGCGTCTATTCCTGAAAGATCTCTGTGAAACCACCTGTTGAACATTTAATGCATAGCTGTTAGTGGAAGACTCTTCAGAGATGATCAAATAATGTTTTAAGTCATTGGTCTTACTGTACATGAAGAACTGATGACTTAATAGTCGCAAGAAAGCAAAATGTTTCACAAAAAGAAGTTTATTACACTACTAATTTGGGTCAAATATTAACAAAATCGGGGTAAATCTATTAACTCTGTTTAAGGTTTAATCCGATAATTCAGTTTGTTCATATTTTACCAAAATCTAGGAAGAAACAACACCTCAAAATTCTTTCTCTCTCTCCATACACATTCAAAATATTAGAAGAAAATGTATTTTAAGTTTAATGTTTAACTAAGGATTCAGATTTTCCATATTATATATATAGTTGAAGTCAGAATTATTAGCCCTCCTGTTCAATTTAATTTTTTTTTCTCCTTACATTCTGTTTAATGGAGAGAAGATTTTTTTTTTTCAACACATTTCTAAACATAATAGTTTTAATAACTAATTTCTAATAACTGATTTATTTTATCTTTGCCATGATGACAGTACATGATACTTTACTAGATATTTTTCAAGATGCTCATATTCAGCTTAAAGTGCAATTTAAAGGTCTAACTAGGTAAATTAGGTTAACTAGGCAAGTTAGGGTAATAAGGCAAGTCATTGTATAATAGCAGTTTGTTCTGTAGACAAATGGAAAAAAAGTGCTTAAGGGGGCTAATAATATTGAGCTCAAAACAGTTGTAAAAAGTTTTTAAACTATTCCCGCCAAAATAAAACAGTTAAGACTTTCTCTAAAAGACAAAATATTATCAGAAATGTCTGGTTTGTTAAACATCCTTTGGGAAATACCTGAAAAGGATTTGCACAGGAGGGCTAATAATTTTGCCCTCAAATGTATATGTATGAATATATAGATGACTGCATTTATACACATCATGAGATGTACTGTTTAAATTTAGCAGTTAACTTGCAAAAAAAATCTTGTCAGAACATCTTATAACAAAAAAAGACTTATAAAAATACTTTTCCTTTTAAATCTTTGTACGTTCATTCATTCATTCATTCATTTTCATTTCGCCTTAGTCCCTTTATTACTCTGGGGACGCTGGCACCAGCAAATCACTACATTTAGCCCACATTTCACTTTTAAATGTTTTTTAAATATACATATTAGTATAATCACTTTTATACAAATCAGTTGTTTCATTTTACATACGCGTGTTACCCTGAATGACAATGTAACATTAGTTCAACATTTTATTTTACATGAAACACTTAACTTGAATTTAACTTGATGTTTTATAGGAACAAACTCAATTTGGCGCAGACACCAAAATGTGGCACCTCTTTTTTTTTTCTACCACAACCTCATACACATCCAAGCATTTATTAATTCATACGCATATATGAGCACACATTCATTTACACCAATTACAGCAAAAAAGAAGCACATGCAAAAAAAACCAAGCACACACTCTGTCAAGGCCTACCAAACCACCAAGTGCAACTGCAGAAATGCATACATGCACTGCAACCAGGCACACATCAACACATAAACCAGAATGTACATCACAGTCTCATACACTTTAAATTGCAAAAGGCAGAAAAGAGTCTGTGGTGCAAAACATAAGAATAGCAAAACTGAAAAAGGGAAGATGAGAAGTTGAACAAGATTGGAACAAGTGCGTGAAGAGTCTGTCTCAACTTACCGAACCATCTTCCCTTTTTAAATGTTCCTCTTCCAGTCGAAAAGAGAAAGAATTGAATGCATGTTAGTATGGTAATAAATATGAAACGGACACACACACATCCACAGCAGTACAGTACAGTGTTCTCCTCTTGGTGTCATGCATTTGCACTCATCCTCTACTTTTTCCACTTGCCTCCCTCTGTCTATACCCAGTGCAGTGCAGCCAACCACAGCCCATAATCATTAGTCTAGCGGCTTCATACCTGCCCTGCGCTTCTCCTTCTGTCTCGACACGTAAACAGGGTTTTCGGTGCTTAGAAGAGCAGGTCGTCCTGACAGCGTATATAAGCCTGTCGTTCGTCCCTCCCTCTCTCTCTCTCTCTCTCTCTCTCTCTCTCTCACTGTTACAAACTCCTTCCTTCCTTTTTGTGGCTTGTTCATAAAAGCAGTGAAAGCAACAAGAGTGGTAGAGAAAGATACAGAGATGTCAGATTTGTTTCTAGTTTAGTTTTTTCTAGCTAGCTTTTTTGAATCTAGCAATAAAACATACCTGTTAGCAAACATCCAGCTCACCGTTTGTAACGTACGACAGTCAGATAGAGGAACTTACAGGCTGAACAAAACAATGACAACAGCAAAATGCAAATTACCCTCTCTTGCAGTGTCTTTCTGCTGATTTTACTCTTGCTTGCTTGCTTTGTTTCTTCATTTGAGTGCTTGTCTGGCAGGTTGATTTGTTTTACAGGTTGGGTGTCTAACAGTTAAAGTCCATTTTGTTTAAGTGTACATTGCACTTCCTTGTTTCCAGACCTTCACCTCTCTTATACTCGTACACACTCACACGCACATACAAATAAACACACGAGGAAGCACAGAAACATGGTGCATGTTATGTTTGTTAATTGCAAGACTTAAGTTATTATTACATTACATATTACAGTACACATTATTACATTTTTTAGAAACTATATACCAATGTTCAAAAGTTTAAAAGGGTCTTAAAAGTTGTATTGTTAAAACAAAACTTAAATCAAACTTATGGGTTTTAGATTAAGCTATAATGATAATAAAAAGTTGTTTACTTAAGAGTTAAAGTGCCAGCGTTTTCTATTTTAACCTATTTTAAATATGATTTATTTCAGTAATGGCAATTCTTATTGTTCATTTCAGACATTATTTCTGTCTTCACTGCTTTAGATTTTTTAACATAATAATAAATGGTGCTTAAGTTATATTAGTATCTCATTTTAATATTTTTGCAGAAGTACACAGTTTCAAAGTATATCAAAAATACACTAATTATTTGAATGTCTTTTGCGGTCTTCACCGTGTGACGCTTAATAATAATAATTGCTTACATTTATATAGTGCTTTTCCGGACACTCAAAGCGCTTTACATAATTTTGAGGGAAACTTCTCATCCACCTCATCCGTTTCATCAATGTAACACATCCTACTGAATAAAAGTATCCTTCAAAGGTTGACAAACTTTGTCTGAAAATTTTTTACATTGGTTAATATCACAAGTCCATCCAGAAAGGTGATTTTTTGCATTGCAAATGTTATCCTCCGACCTCTACATCGCCACTGTAAGATTTGAATACATGCAAAGTCAAGGATCCAATTTCACAATACCACATGATCAAATGTTTTTTAAAGCCTCTGTAAGTGGCTCCTTCAATGATTACTAATAACAGAGGTGTTTACAGATACACAGACAGATAAAAAGATTTTAGAACCACACCTGCACAGATAAAGGTGCGTTCAAAAAAAACCAAACACACATTTCTGGAAACTCTTTACAATTTGAAGGTGATGTAAATATATTTAATGCATCTTAGTTTTCTGCCAAGTCTGAAAGTAAAAACAGCCCTTAATTATATATATATTTTAAAAATAATTAGCCTTCTAATTTCTAATTGTATTTAGATCACCAATAGCAGAACAATAAA
This sequence comes from Danio choprae, assembly GCA_903798125.1. Lineage (NCBI taxonomy): Eukaryota > Metazoa > Chordata > Actinopteri > Cypriniformes > Danionidae > Danio > Danio choprae. The sequence goes on from CAIGQW010053747.1 coordinate 13,029,538, forward strand.
GCAAGTACGTCATGATTTTGCCAAGTAGGCTACAATGCGATCCTGGATTAACATCTATGTTTATCCTGGAATATAATTTTTGTTTGAAAATGTAATCCATACCTATCCTTACCCCTTAACCCAACCATAATTGTAAATTATTCCCAAAATCAGAGAAGAATAATGATTGGATAACAACCATGCAGAAGTGCATAAACCTAACCATTAGCCTAAAATTAACACAAACGGTAAACGCATCCCTTAAATCTGATTGGAATGTTGTTCCAGGATCAACATAGATGTCAATCCAGGAACATGTCCTACTTGCTGAAATCAGGTTGGCAAATAAAGCAATATTACTTGATATAATTATTTGACAGACTTTCCTTTATCAAGACTGGATTCAAAAAAAAGCTGGAGCATCTAAAAAAAAAAAGAAGAAGAAAAAAAAAAAACATGCAAAACATATTTCTAAAAATAATTCAGAGATTAGAACCAAGTTAATCTTTACAGATGAAATAACTAACACAACTTACCCATTTCTGGAGAATTACAGGTACTCTTCAAAGTCACCATGGTATCAAAATACCAGGTTAATTTCACACCAAGAGTGAGCCAAATCAAGATTAAAAGAGATTAAACCTATGGTACAACAGAGACATGGTTGAAAACAAGTTTTGCATGCTTAAAGATAGAAAGATCAGAAATCTGTTGCTTACCCACAACGTGCTGTCCTCTTCTGTTCAATATGTGGTTGTACCCACAGTGAACAAATGTCCAATTCTGATCTTACACAAAACAAACCAAACATTGTATATATGCCATGCAGACTGATCTAATGACATCCAGTGAGAAAGCTTGACTAACAAAACTGAAGTCCTATGCATCTCCTCTTTCAAGTCTTCAATTCCCAAGACATATTTGCTCTGATAAGTTATCTGCCTCCACCCACCCACTTTAGTTAATTGTCATAATTTCCTCATCCTGTATTTTTTGCCATTTATTAACTTGTTCTTTCTTCTTTTTCAGCACCATCTGCTATACTTTCCCAGTTGGATTCAAAAACACATCCTAATATAAACGTAGATCTTAAATTCAAAGTTGACGTTTTCTATTTGACTTCTATCTATAGTTTTTTTTCAGCATGTAACATGTTAACGCACACAAAAATGCAAACTACAACATTTTCTCCTGCGAAAAGGTTAATTATATTTTTGAGAATTTAGATCTTGGCAGTTTTACTGTGTCATTTTGAGCTGCAAACCGAATACAAAGCTGACAGGAGGATCTCCGGTGGAGGAAATGTAAAAAATGTAACGTACACAACAAGTTTTTGCCCCTTTCCAAAATTTGTATGACGTGACGAGCAACACTACATGCAACACGCCCCAAACATCCAAACCATGCAAGACTGAATTGAAAGATAAATAAATCTTTCATTCTGAAATTAAATTGGCTTCATTCAAACCAATGCATTTCTGCACAATTGTATACACTATCCACACGATTCAATCTAAAGTACGCATATGAAGATAAGAATATGTAGAGTTGATTTACTCGATTTCAGTATAAGTCCTCTCAAAAGTGAAAATTGTCTTTTTCTCGCAGTCCATTTTTTCCAAACTCATTTGAGTTATTCTGTTGAACACAACATTAAAATTAAAACTGGTAGCTGCAGACTTCCAATTTAATTTGTCCTTGGATAGCTGACTTCCAATTTAATTTGTCCCTTAATAGTTAATATGTATGTCAATGACAACCAGTTTTTAATTCTGGAGATGTGAAACCACTTCAGGGTAAGGATATTTAAGTTTTGTGGTCAACTTCTTAATACACTAACACATTTAACCGTGCTTTAAAGTGCATTCAAAACATAAAGAAAAAAAAAACTATTTGTAAGACTGCAGTTCATTGATTACGTTTCATATTTCAGCCAAATCCCCACTAAATTTAGCCTGGCCCCAATCCTTAAATGTGTTTGGACACCCACTATTATAAATATTGAAAAAAGCCTGTAACACCTAAATAAAGACTAAAACGAAGCATACTTTGTTACCTTTTTATTGCAGGTCTGAAAAAAGAAAACAGAAACATAAGACATAACAACAATAACAGGGTAACAACGATAATTACAAAGTGAGATATTCAAAACTTCTGAAAGTGTAAAATTAGATGTTAAATTAACAGCTGTTTTTTCACCTGTGCTAGCGGGATTTGTCTTAGGAAAAAGAAACCGTGGCACACTCTCCAATTACATTACCCTGGAGCCAATCGAGAGAGGTAATGGGACATCTTTATTCTTTTTACAAGCACAGAATTAATAAACAAAGCTGAACTCAACTCTTCTTAAAGCAGCGGTTCCGGAAAAATCTTCATTATAATATATATCATTTTAATTCTAAAGGAATGAAAGGTCATTTCATGGCCTTACACGAGCTGTGGCCCTGTCTCAAATACATCTGTGAAGTTCCAAAGACTATAGAGAGTGTCCTATTGGACATTTTTGCTTTCAAAAGAGTAATTTTTGTGTTGATTATTTTGGGGGAAGCTGCTAAAGTGGACTATTACCTTACAGTCTATCTGAACTTAAATCACCAAAGTGTTGACAATGTCTCATGGTGGCATTTGGGACGGGGATCTGCATTTACATCAGCATTAACCTTTCACTCAACTTCCAACTTCTGCTTGACGGTACTTACACGAGATGGAAACCACATGATTTCAGGCTCAAGACTCAAAAACATCTGAAATTCAAGCTTGGAACATGATTGTGGAAATGCACAAAAAATAAACAGTGATTCAACTAGTGTGAATTACAACATAATACACACCTGAGGAGGACAAAAAAAATCCTCACTGCAAAAATCCATTCCATGCAAGGCAGAAAATCCACATCAGCTCTTCAACCTTGCCCTGCTTTAACTTCTACACTGCAGAGTAGGTGATGTGAAAAACCTGAACTGGACTTCTATGGAAAATAATTGTAGTGACATATGCTTGCATCTTTCAGGTCGGCAAGTGTGTGTGTATGCGTGTTCACAAGATTTTTAAACAGAAGGGTTGGAATGACTCTAAATTGAGTTTTACGGGAAAAGTAAGGTAACCACAGTGTGTTAGCAAAGAACCGCTCCACTCTCGTTCGGTCCATACTAAATGAGGGCAGCTTGAACTTATTTCAGATATATACAACGCATCCGATCACCTGAGCCAGGTGCACGTCTGTATGTGTGTGAGATGAATCCTCGTGGTGATTAATGTGAGGTACAGGTGGGTCCTCAGCGTTGCACCTGCGTCTGTGTGACCTCGGGTCCTCTGCTGGCCAGCCGGCTAAGGATGCTTCTTTCCGACATCTGCAGCCGCACAGCGACGGGTGGTATTCGAGCGATGGTTGCTGGCAGTCGAGTCACATCTGCCTTCATGTCGCTGAGAAGCTCCTCCAGTTGTTTGAGAACTGACAGAATGATTGAAGACATTTTTGAACATGTCTGCATTTATTTGGAAATCTGAAGCAAGTGCATTCGTCAGTCTCAATATTTGTGCCTGTATTGTTGCTACAGGATGTAACAATCAAGTTAAATGTGTTAGATGTGTAAAACTAAAATTAGATACTGAGTGTGAAGTTTGTAGCTTTAAGCGGTTCTATTCTGAGCTTTGTATAATTATTAGGACTATAGGGCTGTCTGCATCACATAATATGATGGGATTAGGATTCAAATTCTAATAGATTTCAATTAAACTGAATTTTATTTGTACACGTGTTTGATTTGGACTCAAATTTAATTTGATTTAGGTTCATATTTGATTTTATACATGACTTGGTTTGGAATCAAATTTCAGTTGAATTGAATTGGATTAAGGTTCTTTTATTTAAATTCAATTCACATTCAATACAATCTGGATTCAAACTCATTTAGACAGACTCGGTCTGTTCCAAATCAGTTTTGTTTGGATTCAAATTTTGTTTCAATATTATTTTTATTCATCCATGTTCATTTGGATTTAGAATTCAATTTTAAATTGTTTAAACTCAGTTCAGATTTAATCAGTTTCAGATTTTAATTAACTTTCGTTTTTGATTATAATTCGATTCAAATTAGTTTAGATTAGTTCTTGGAAGTTTTGATCCAGAAACATGTGTGATCATACGTTTTTGAAAATCCGGTGTGTTTGTAAATAAATAAAATTGTCTAATTTGCATTTCAACCTCCTGGGCAAATCTTTGTGGCATTGATATTGTGCAATATATCGTTAAGGGAGTTGCTGTACCTTTGTGTAGAACTGCATTAGCAGGCTTGTTTCCTGACATAGACTCTTTGCTGAGATGCTGGTGTGACTCTGCCAGACACTCCACCTCACTGAAGCGTGTGTTTAGTGCCATTGAGGGATGAGAAGGGTCTTCAGTCATGTTTAGATACGCAGCACGTCTGAGCTGCTCCTCGATCACCAGAGCCTGTTCCAACAGCTAAAAAGAGACAAATGGTCCTGTTGAAAGAGGAGCTAACAAATGCACCTCTGGGCAAATATTACCAGGCAGTTTCTGTACATCTCTGACCTTAAACCTGCGAGCAAGGAACTTGTTTTTAATCTCGAGGAAGTTCCCTCGGCTCATTTCTCCCTTAAATGGCTCATTGAGGATGGCAAACCTCGGGTCATTCTGCACATCCTGCCAACGGGCATAACCGTGGCTAATGGTATTAAGGTTAAGGACAAGAGTTTTGAATATAATACAGTTTGAACAGTTTCTATAAATATTATTGAAAAAATAAACTAGAAGCAGTCAAATATAAGATATATGTTAAAAGTGGATACACAGCTTTGTTGAAATGTTAATTGTTAACCCTTGTGTACTGTTCAAATTTACTACCCCTTCTTTATGTTTGTGGCTGTTTTTCCCCCATTGACATCCACTATAATGACTTTTTTTATTGCAAAGCGATGACAGCATATAATCATGCATTCTTGACTGTTGGTGGTTTTTCTGGTTGGGAAGAGGTAAAATGTGTCATTTTTACTATTGATCATCAGTTGGTAGGATTAACCTCTTAGATAAAAAACTAGCAAAAAAGGCTCTGGATTTTATAAGGAGTTCTATTGAGTAAAAGAGGAGATTATAATGTAATATAACTACACTTACTGTATTGAGAGCTGAGCTGCTTATTTAGATTTTCTCAGACATAAAGATAAGTGCTCAAAGATCACACACACGCACACACTATACTCCATATATAGATGGCAGAACCTAAGCTTTTTTTGGACTGCAACTGATAAACAACAGTAAAAACTAAACATTTTACCTCTTCCTAACAGGAAAAATCAGCAACAATCAAGAATGCATGATTATATGGCGTGTCATGGCTTTGCAATCAAAAAATAGCAAATGAGCAAAAATAGCCACCATCAAAACAAAAGAGTAGTAAATCTGCCCATGGTGTATTGTCGGATTTTATTTTATTTTTTTTAAATTTCAAAGCATTTTCCCAAAATTTGTATGCCCATAATTCATTCCATTTGATGAAATAGAAAGTTGTGGCCATATTAAGACTCAAAATCACTCTAGAGTGGATGAAAACCTCCACAACAGAACACAAAGGTTAATGTGTAAAAGATTTTGTTTGCAAAAATAGAGCTGAAAGTACCAAATAGATTGCTAATAATGGCAAGAATTGATTTTGTCACTACATATTTGCATACACTATTTTCCTTATTTCAATTTAAAACTTACTTCATTATTTTAAAAAAAATGTTTGTGTGTCCCATCTTCCCTTTATACTTTTAATTATGTCATACATTCAATTGCCTGTGTGTTTCCAGAAGGTGTATCCTAAATAACACAAACAATAAGAAATATGACAACCTCCTTTCAGCGACTCAAGCACTGATTACCAAAATGATAAACTTAACACAGCTAATAAGTAAAGGATACAATATGATACCAGCCAGGAGCCAGTAGTCATGGCGACGATGCCAGATCTCATAAGTCTTCTTGGTGACTGTAGCGGCTCTCTCTTCATTCTGCCAGAGAGAGTGAAGCTCTGGAGAGAGGAAAAACAGAGAGTTCATTGATTCGAAATTGGCCAGCACGTACACACACAGTAAATTCCCAGCATACCTGTGAAACCTCCATCAGCGATGTTAAACATGAACCTCTGCTTCACTGCTTTCTTTTTCTCCTCACTCACTCCATCCCCTCCTCCGCTTGTCTCTTTGGCATTCTCTCCATTCTGCAGCTTTGCGGAGTCCTCGGATTTCACTCCGTCCTTCTCATCTTTCAGTTCTGATTCAAGAAAGAGAGAGATTATTGACTGTAACAGTTAAATATGGTATAAAGGTGTCATTTTTCTTTCATTGCGTACCTTTCTTTTCATCGCCGGCTGGGCTAGTGTCCATTTTTTCTTCAGAAGATTCTTCTGCATATAACATAATCAGTTAAAATTTCACAGAAACTTCTATTAGAATTTGAATGGCAAGAAGAGGATTTTATAGAGTTCTATAAGTGCCTAAATTCTATCTTTCCAGAAGTATAAACATACAAACTCCAAAGTTCATCGTTAATCATTTAACAGTTGATCAAAATAATTTTGCTTTATAGATTTCAGTTTTATGGATTTCTTGGAATTTTAATTCATTTAAATTCTACTTACTACAAAAATGTGTAAAACAAATTCATATTTTGAACATTTTAGCTAGTGCTCAGTGCTTCACCTTTGGCTTTTGTTGAATCTCCACTGTTTGTGGCATCTGAACCTTCAGCTTTGACATCTGAAGACGTGTTTTCCTTCGATTCCGCGGATTTCTCTTTCTCTCCATCTTTTTCATTTTCTCTGCTCCCTCCATCCTTTTCTGAAGTGATTTCTCTCTCTGTTTCCTTTTTCTCCTCTTTCTTTGCAGAACTGGGGGATTTCTCACCTTCGTCTGGAATCTCAATGATCTGAGGAAAAAAAAAAAAAAGAAGAATGTGAGAATGAGAGCTTGAGCCGTAAAGAAAGAAAGTGAGAGAGGCAGGCGTTTACAAAAGGAAGAGGTTTAAAAACAGAAAAATGAAAGAGGAAGATAAAGAGGGAAAATAAAGTGAGACTTTAAACAATAAGTACTTCATCCTCCTGTCTGGAGCCTTTAGTCTCCTTCTCTCCATCTGCTTCAGACTTCTCCTCCGGCTCTTTAATGTCTTCGGTCTTGGAAAGATCTTCTGTTTGGATAAAAGAGAGCCTGATTAATGAATAATGATTAAATTGTTTGATTAAAATGACAAATTATTTGTGAATGAAGAATACGCTTTGGAAACAGATTCAGAAATTTGCAGATTGTCAGATGTTCATTGGACATTAAACAAATTCCATTAGACATTTTCTTACAATATTAGTAAGTAAAGCAGTTTTATTAAATTACATAAATATTAAAAGTCTACATATTATTAAATTTTATTTTAGCTTTGCTTCAATTACTTGATTGTTTTTGTTTTATATTTAGATCACAATAACAGCACTCATATGCATGTGTGTACCAGGTGCTGGTGTGTTAGGCTGTGTATCTGCAGGTGTCCCAGTAGAGGGCGTTTTGGGATCTTCTCCTGCTGCAATGGCCGCTGCCCTCTTGCTTTCCTCCAGTTCTTTCATCCAGGGCATTGACCACTGACCGTTGACATGCTCAAACTCCTGCACCTGTACAAAACACAACAACAACACCACCATTGCAATTCACAGCTCACTTCTCAATACTAAAGCACCAACAATTATAACTTCACACACACCTTCTTGCGAATGAGTGACATGACACCAATGCGTGTGAGAACGTGTTGTCGTGACAGTCCTTCACGAGGAACGCCATCAGCAAATGTTTCAGCTCCATCTGCGCCTGGTTCACACAGATGTCGCATAAAGAGGGACACGTATGCCCTGAAAAAAAAAAGCAAGATCTTAAGTAAATGAAGTTTAAAATAAGACAAGAACTGCACATGCCTAAGGCTGCATTTTCTTTTAAAACAGTGTTTTAGAATGAAAACGCTCCTCATACAGACTGCTGTTTGTACTGCATAAGAGAAAAATAATCTCTGTCCATGCTATACAATCTAAAACACATGTTGCATAACTATACACTATCACTGATAGTTGGCCAGTCTCCGTACTTGCAGTCTACCAGTTGTGTAATAGTCACATGAGAGGAGCTTCACAAATCAGGAAACAACATGCAATAGTCCAGACAGAACAAACAAGAATAAAAGAAACATAAAATAAAAGTATAAGAAATTAAAAACAGATTAAAATGTGTTAAAACAGGTTTTAAAAGGAATAAAAAAAGAAAAGAAAGACATAATAGTGCAATCTGTCGGACATAGCACAGTGCTCATTCAGTAAAGGCACAGCTAAACAGATGTGTTTTAAGTCTTGATTTGAATGTGCCTAATGTTGGGAGCACATCTGATCATTTCTGAAAGCTGATTCCAGTAGTGGGGGGTGTAGTAGCTTGAAAGCAGATTCACCCTGCTTTGACTGAACTCTTGGAATTTCAAACAAAAATGCACAAGTTTAAACAACACCTGTATAAATCTAACTCACTTGAACTCCTTCTCTGATTTGCCTCGTAGGTCTCTAACGAGCCACTGGGTGGTGAAAGCATCCTGAGGAGGCATCCCATAACGCATCACTGCATTCAGGAAAGCCTTTCTCTGTCGAGCATTAAAGCCCAGCACCTGATGAGGAGAGATAATCACTGTCATTGCATATGTGGAGGTACTAACTAAAAGAAAAGACACACAGATCAACCAGACAAAAATCTGACTCTATTCCTGACTAGCATACAAACCACACTGTAAAGACACCAGCAAAAACTCAGTTCCTGATGCTAGAAATACTAGAAGAAAATCCGAAATCCTGATTGGGGGTGGGAGTTTTTACAAGATCAATAAAAAGAAACATTAAGTATATTGTATGTTGTATATTTTTTATAAAGCTAATGTCAAATCATTTTACTTTACATTTTGAAGTTATAGACAATCAAATTTAAACACATTTTTTTAATGAAATAAAATAAAATATACATTTTTTTTTAAAAACTGCTACTAAAAAAAAAAGCATCGCAATCAACCATGAAAAATCAAGATGGGTGCATCACTAGCTTTAAAGGGAAGTGAATTTGAACCTCAATGTTTCCTCCCACTCTGGCCAGTAGGGGAGGCAGTGGTTTGTCTTTGTCATTCCTCAAGCCTTTGCGACTTGGTCTTCGGGAGTTTGCGGCTGTTATTGAACCAAGAGGATCATGTCAGTAAAATGTATCCGTACATGTATCTGTAATATGTATAACAAACGTTTATTTAAAAGAAAATAATGATTTAACTGTGTTTCTTACCTTCAGATCTTTCATCAAAGTCCTCATCACCCTCTTCTGAAGCCACAGAGTAATCTGATTGGTTATCAGACTGATCATCCTGCCAGTCTGAGAATCCAAATGAGCGGGACAATATATTTATGAGTATTTGGGTTGACTTGCAGAGGAAATATTTAAATTGAAGGGAACAAAACAATTGGGATTCATGCTCACTCTTAAAACAGAAGTCAAATGTTTAAAAAAGACTGGAGTCAGTTTGTTTTTAAAAGGCTTATGCCTAAATGCCACAAGTTATTATTATTATTATTATTATTATTATTATTATTATTATTATATCAACATTTATAATAAAAATAAGAATCAAAAATATAATGGAATTATTGGTATATTATAAACCGTATTCCATTTGTATCTTTCATTTAACTTTAACATTATTTATAATGTCAATATCATTGTAAAATGCTGAAAGAAAATGATTAATAAATAATGTACAATTAGATATTTATCATTAAAATTATATATTATAGAATTTTTATATATGAAATAAATCACATTACATTTTTAGTGCACAATATAGAACATGTTTCATGTTTAATTTTATAAGAATATAAGAACTATTTTTTTAAGAATGTCTCCAAACATTTGACTCTTAGTTTATATCTAAAATAATAAACAAACTATTATTCTCTCCAATACACAGACAAAACACAACACAAATAAATAAATAAATAAATCTACCAGACCTTGAGATCACACCAATAAGATCGTCTTTATCCACAGCACACGTGCACATACTCACAAACATAAAGGGAAAGAACAGTAAAAAAAGGCAATAAAGTGCGTCTGTACCCCGTCTACTACCTCTGTCCTCCTGTGAGCAGTCGTTGTAGTTGACAGGTTTGCGTGGCCGCTTGCCTTTGCCCAGATGACGAGCGAGATCTTCCTGCTGCTGCTCATAATGATGCCGCAGCAGTTTCTCCCAGTAATCAGGATCTACACTCTCCTCCTGCTTAATGATCTCTCTATCCACATCCTCCTCCTGAGAGACACACCATATTATACACATACAGTCAAACCAAAAATTATTCAGGTATAGATTTATTATTATTTTAATAGCGGGTGAAGGACACTATAGGTCATTTATGTAAGTGAAGATAGCAAAATAAAGCAATCTGTGCCATATTATATCCAAATATTTGTAATACAGTTACTTAAAACCAACAAGAAGAAGTGAAGCTGCTGCTGCTGCAGTGAGTCTGGGAAAATATTGAAGATCAGGTTGACAGGAGAAACTACAGGCTGTCATTGAGGCTAAAGTGAACAAAGAATGTATTGATAGTCATGAAAATATTGTCATACTAACAGTTGTCTGGTTTTGGCTGATTGTAATCCATTGCATATCGTACTTATCTTTCAATTATCTGACAACATCAAAATTAATTTATTCTGATATTCTATTACCATTTTCTAAACTATAGTGAATAAACTGTGATAATGTGAGAAATGTTGAAGATGTCTCAATACATTTTGGTCTGACTGTATATACACAACCAAAACACACCATATACAGACAGTCAATCGCACTGAAACTCACCTCCTCATCCTCATCCTTGACCACATACTGGGCCACTTTAAAGGAGCTCAGGTATTCATTCATACTCTGCAGTTCTGTGTCCTCCGTTGCGTCTTGGTTTCGATCCAACAAGCGATCAATCGCCTTGTCATCATAGTGAATCACACTGCTGTCTTCTTCTTTATTGTCACCTGGATGGGAGCAATTTATTGGATTTAGAATTGATTTAGTTTTGTCCCAATCTTGTATTGGGCCCATTTCCACTGATTTCCCATATTTACTTATTCAAACCATATTGGCTATTGCTAAACATTCATTCATTCATTCATTTTCATTTCGGCTTAGTCCCTTTATTAATCTGGGGTCGCCACAGCGGAATGAACCGCCAACCTATCCAGCATATGTTTTACGCAGCGGATGCCCTTCCAGTTGCAACCCATCTCTGGGAAACATCCATACACACCCATTCACTACGGACAATTTAGCTTACCCAATTCACCTATACCGCATGTCTTTGGACTTGTGGGGGAAACCGGAGCACCCGGAGGAAACCCACGCCAACACAGGGAGAACATGCAAACTCCACACAGAAAGGCCAACTGACCCAGCGATCAGCGACCTTCTTGCTGTGAGGCGAACGTGCTACCCACTGCGCCACTGTGAGGCCCTTATTGCTAAACATACTTCATTTAAATATTTATCACTGGTGGCGCATGATGCTGATAACGCTTTTCTGACTCTGACCTAGAGGGAATGACATAGCGATGTGGTAGATAAAAACACGACACTGAATTAAAGTGAGCTGTAAACGGGTCAGGGAGAAGGTGATGCTATTTATTTCGGCCCAAGGCTCAACAATATTAATTTTTGGCTGGCAGTCAGGCCAGTATGTCAGATGTTTACCTTTAACATTTTCCCAGTTGGATCACAAAAGTGATTTCATATGCACAGAAAGCATTAAAAAAATACAGGTGTCCATTTGAATTTTCAAATAACCTTTTTTTAAACCACAGTGTCAAAATATGGGTGAAATAATGTTCCATCATATTCATGTAAAATGACAGAACATAAGTGATCATACTAAATGTCATTAAATTCTAAATAATAGAGCAAATTAAATTGGGTAAAACCTAGTGACAAATAAGATCAAGTATCTAAAATGGCTATTAAATAATGCTTAGTTGCTATTAAATAACGCTTGATTAAAATAGCTATTAAATTATTCTTGATTGAGAGCACAATATTTTGTGGCTACACTGTGATTCTTCAGTTTTTACCTGTGATTCAGATTTTTGCTACACTTTATAAATTAAAGTTGCACTGAATTACATTTTACAGGGTGTCTTGTGTACAGTAAATAATTGTAAAATCAATATTTACAGGAAAATATTAAAGCTGTATTACACTTTTTATATACACTGCAAATTCATGCGTGTGTGTATAGTAAAATCCATATTTAGCCCAAACCATTTTACCCTCCTACAGCATCAGAGTGAAACTGACCTCATTAACATACGTCCTCAGGATGTTATGTCAGTGGGGTTGTGCTTAGTTTAAACCTCTAAATAATTTTCAACTAAAAAAAAGCAGAAGTTCACATCTAAAGCAACTTTTATGCATCATATGCGATACTGACCTATCAGCAAAATAAGCCAACATTAAAGGGACAGTTCACCAAAAACATTCTCTCATCATTTACTCACCTTTCCCTAGTTCAAAACCCATTTGAGTTCCTTTCATCTGTTAAACACATTAGAAGATAGTCTAAAAAATGCTGGTAGTATGCACCCATTGTCTTCCATAGTATTTTTTTCCTACTATGAAAGATGATGGGTGTCACCAACTAGCATTCCTCAAAATACTTTATTTTGTGTTCATCAACAAAAACTAAAACCACATGAGGGGAAATAAATGATGAGGTAATTTTCATTTTTGAGTGAACTATCCCTTTGACTAAAAGCTGAACATCTGTACCTTACCATTGTCAAAGTTTGACTGCATTTAAATAGCATTACAGTTCTGTCAAATGTCTACTTGACTTTCTGACTGCAAATCAAGGTCATGTCTACAAGATAAATTGATCAGGATTTTCTCACCCTCCCCAAGTTCGTCTTTGAAAAGCTGTTCTGTGCCGAACTTCAAGATATCATCCAACTCTTGTTTGGACATAGATCCTGCCTTGGAGCCCAGACCAGGCCGCACCACCAAATGGGTCAACATCATCTTCTTCTTTGCCACCTAAAAAAAACAAAAAGCAGTAGTGCTTTATTGTGATAATTTTTTTCAACATGGATTTTTTTGGGTTTTAAACCATTGCTTCATTTCTCACCTGTGTAATTCTCTCCTCTACAGACGCTTTAGTGACAAATCGATAGATCATCACTTTCTTGTTCTGACCAATACGATGAGCCCTGCTAAATGCCTACAAAAAAAAAAATAATAAGTTCATTCATTCTCACAGAGATGCAGGTGTTTGATTTTTAACATAGGGTATTTGATGTTCGCATCCACCTGGATGTCATTATGCGGGTTCCAGTCCGAGTCGTAGATGATGACAGTGTCGGCAGTTGCCAAATTGATACCCAAACCTCCCGCTCTGGTAGACAGGAGAAAGACAAACTGGGGAGCACCAGGAGCTGCAGTAAGAGCAAAGATTCAGGCTTAATCACAGTACAGCTTGCATAAAGCATCATTTATAAAAAAATGTGTGGAATTTTCCTCTCACCATTAAATCGGTCAATGGCTTCTTGTCTCATTCCTCCAGTCACTCCTCCGTCTATTCTTTCATACTTGTATCCCTCATTCTCCAAAAAGTCTTCCAGCAGATCCAACATTTTTGTCATCTACATCCATGTACAAAGTACACTTAAGTATATAGTCAACCATCTGTATTCTATGCAATGTTCTTGTGCATACCTGTGAAAATATAAGCACCCTGTGTCCACCCTCCTTCAGTTTTTTTAGCATCTTAAACAGAAGCATCAGTTTCCCAGAGGCTTTTGTGAGGGCACTGCCATCATACATGCCATTGGGCATTTTAGGAGCTTCCTGCAAAAATCACATCTTTAAAGATCAGCTGAAAGAAGCATTGCTGCTCATTTAAAAGCTAAGAGCTTCAGCTCCCCGTTTTTACTGTGAAATGGTACAGTTCTAGTTAAGAGAGAGTGAGTGAAACCTTACAGTAGCAGCTGTGGGAAAGAGGTAGGGGTGGTTACAGCACTTCTTCAGGTCCATAACCACATTGAGCAGAGACACCTGGTTTCCTCCACCGCGGGTGTTCAGAGCTTCAAAGTTGCGTGTCAGGATGTACTTATAGTACTTCCTGTTACAGAAAAACAGGAAGATCAAATGAGAAGCTATTATCGTTAACAATCCTTAGCAAATGTAATGAAAAAGCATTAGCTGTCCTATCCAACATTACATTTATACAGCCTGAATAATCAGAATCATTCAGCTGTCACTAACAGTTCAATAAAACAAGCTGTAAATTACAGAGGCTGTCCAGCAGGTGGCGAAAATGAGTCTGAATTGATACATTTTTTAAAGAAATGTACGTTATTGGTAAATGCTTAACATGCATCATACTTCTGCATGGGACTGAGCTCCACTCGCACGATGAGTTCAGTTTTTGAGGGCATATGTTTAAAGACGTCTGCTTTGAGTCTTCTGAGCATGTGTGGACCCAACATGTCGTGCAGTTTCTTAATTTGATCCTCTTTAGCTATGTCAGCAAACTCTTCCAGGAAACCTTCCAGATTACTGAAACGCACACATTATTACTTAACAACAAATAGAAATACTGAGGGCAGAGACATTCACTCACTTATCAATAACACACACACTTACTTGAACCTCTCAGGTGTGAGGAAGTTGAGCAGATGGAAGAGTTCCTCCAAGTTGTTCTGTAAAGGTGTGCCGGTCAACAGCAGCTTATGCTGAAGAGGGTAGTTATTCAACACACGAAAGAACTGTGAGAAAGAGAAGAAAAAAAGGTGTTACTTTGACATCAAAGACTGATTTAGTACAGTATTGATTGAGTTAAATAATTTATTCACTTTCATGTTGCTCCAAACCTATAATAGATTTTCTTCAACAAGCATTCAAAACCATAAAAACAGAGCACAAGACCTTCTGAGTATTCTAAACTTGTTTCAAAGCGAGGAAAAAAGTTAAATGCAAGTAGTTACAGCAATCAGATCACTGAGTTCTAAAGAGCTAAAGAACAGAGTCAGAGAGATTTATGAATAAATAATAGTTAGTTCATAATTCTGTTCCATTTTTATGTTATCATGTGAACTAGAGACAATGTCAAGATTTACAGTGAACAATGGCTTAAATTTTGGTTTGTTCCTCAAAGAAAACATTCAAACTGAGGATAACACACAGACTTAAATGAACCTCTTTTATTGTGTTTTTCAGAAAAACTGAAAGCTGTCATTTTATTCATTCTTCAAAATTTTTTGTCTTTCAGGAAAGAAAAACAAGATACTGGTTTAGAATGACATAAAAGTCGAGTACCTTATGGCAGAATGTTACAAACCCTTTAAGCAGTACATGTTTTGGTGTGTAGTACACTGGTCTGACACAAGGATCTTACCTTCGACTGGTTATTTTTCAGTCTATGTGCCTCATCTACCACTAGACAGGCCCAGTCAATAGAGCCCAGGATGGCTTGATCGATGGTGATGAGCTCATAGGATGTCAGCAGCACATGAAACTTCACAGCAGCCTCTTTCTGCAACGTTTAAGAGATTCAGCAACATCACAAAAACGTAAACAGGGCAGCATATCATCAAACTACATCCCAAGCTGAATAACAACTCTTCCCCTTCAAAGCCCTCCTTTCATCTGGGTTTCATACCTTCATTTTGGAGGCTTTCTTCCCACCACGGATGGCATTGTCCTCAAAGGTGAATTCATTCTCTCGTATGACCGCTCTGCTGTCTTTATCCCCCACATAAGTGACCACGTACATGTCAGGGGCCCACATCTCGAACTCTCTCTCCCAGTTAATAATGGTGGACAGAGGCGCACTGACCAGGAACGGCCCCTTCGAGTGACCCTGAAAGAGACCATTACAAAATGTAACACATTATAACCTTTTAAGTCAAATCCAATACGTTCTATGATGTCATCGTTGACTTTTTCTATCTGAAGAATCAAACTACAATTAAAATCAATAAAACTATTCCACTTACATTCAATATTATGCGAGTATAATAATGTTTTTTGAAAGATAGTAATACTTTTACTTAGCAAGGATGCGATAAAATGGAAATAGTTAAAGCAATAGATTTGTTTCAAATAAATGCTTTCAAGCTTTCTATTACCAAAGAAAGTTTTCAAAATAATAAGGAACAACACTGAAATATCACGAAACACTTTAGAATAGAGTAATGGCTGCTGAAAGCTATTTTGATGTATTGTTCAAATAAATTGGTGAGCACTAGAGTTACTCTAATAACAAAAACAAATGTCCCAATAGTGCATTTAAAATATTCTTTAAAAACACACCTCTTTGTAAAGCGAGTAGAGGAAGACGGCCGTCTGAACAGTCTTTCCAAGACCCATTTCATCAGCCAGGATGGTGTCTGTGCCCTGAGCCCAAGAAAAACGCAGCCAGTTCAAACCCTCCAGCTGGTATGGGTGAAGCGTACCGCCTGTGGAGTCCAGATAATCCGGCTGCCTATCAAACTTTATAGTGGGCTGAAAGTAAAAGACAATTAGAACATTAATTGTTTGATTTGATTAATTTATTTCGAACAGGATAATCCACTCTTAAAAACAATTATTCAAACACAAATACATTTCATCAAATTCAACAAAACATCTTCATATCAACTAATTCAAAATAGAGGGATGAAGTACAAGCTTGATATAGGATAATTATTAGAAAACTGGCTTGCTGATATTGATATCAAGAATTACATTTAAGAGAACATGGGAAAGATTTAAACAAGCCAGACAAAATGCAATAGACAAATGTGTTCATTAATACAGTTAAATCTTCGTTAATAAATTAAAAAAGACAGAAGATGAATCTGAGTGGTTATAGCATTCTTACATCAACCACAGGATTGGCAGGAGGCCTCTCCGTCTTCCTCACTTTCACCTTCTTCATCTTTTTACCTGGTCTGCCCTCTTCTCCGAGCATCAGCTCCCTGATAATCAAAGAAAGAAGAGATTCTTATTAAATTATAACTGCACTCCATTGTGATTTCATAGTAGTGCGCAATTCTCTGTGCATGTACCTGTGGTTCCAGTAATGTTGTTTGTAAGTCTCAAAGTCTGGCACATCCATGTCTTCGGATTCCCAGGTTGACTGATCATATGGCAGATCTCTCCATTTGATCAGATAGTGAACATTGTTCTTCTTATCCACACTGCCAGAGAGAACAAGACAGGTTTAAGTCCAAATAGTTTAGCAGATGTTGTGCTTCAGGAGGCTTTGGCATCTGAATCCTCTCACCTGTGGTTTAATATGCGGTGAATGAAGAGCCACTCTATCTTTACACCAAAGCGTCCATATTTGTCCTCCATACGAGCATAGAATGGATCTTTATTCTTCCTTTTACAGCTCTTATCCTCGTCTCCCTCAGCACCCATCTCTAGATTGGGGGGTTCCTCCATATCTGTCTTTCGCTGGTAGTTACGGAACATTACCTGACAGTTCAGCTCCAACTGTGAGAAGAAACATAAAAAATATGTCTAGCTGGACTGGTGGATTGTTATAGTATGCAAACTTATGGAAACAAAAGCATTATTTAATGCAGGATGCAGAATAACAGAACCAGAATCAACAATTAATGATCTATCCAATGCTTTTTTCATTACCATTTTTAATATTTATTAATTTTATAAAATGTTTATATTGGTGCATCCCTACTTACAAGAAAACGTGTGCATTTTAAATCATGTGCATTACCTGTAATTCTTGGACCCAAGAACAGTGCCAGTAAGACTTGTTGCACCACTTTACAAAGAACTCTCTCTCCTTCCGACCAATCATTGGTGGAGGATCTGGAGCCTCGGCTGGAAGGTCTGCAGGGCGGGGCACGGGCATGGGTGGAGGTGCTTCACCCCAGCGCCAGGTCAGAACTTTCTGGACTTTGCCCTTCAGTGGAGGACTCTGAGAAATCATATATAAGCATTATATTCTGAATGCTCTGCAGAACTATACAATTCATGTTCATTTAGATGATAAATTATGTTAAATGAAATGTATACATATATGCATTTTGGTTTACACAGAATACTTTTTTTTCCATCTCAAACACACTGCAACTTAATATTCCCAGGCAGCTCATATAATGCAATTATTATCAAGCAAACAAAACATGCACAGAGTACACACACTTTATTGGTAGAGAATAAGAGAGTGATCGGAGTACTTCTAGTCAGTTTCACTTGAAAAAAATGACTCATGCTTTATTTATAAATGCCTTTTCATTTACAGCAAATGTTGTTTATAGTGAATGCCACTAAAATATCTGTTTTATATTTTTTATTCCAGTTACAATTTAAATATCTGTTGTGGTAAGAAAATGTTTGGCAAATATGTTTTGTTTTTTTTTGTTTTTTACTTCATTGCTGATTTATATTAGAAAATGTGACTAAAACACTTGACTGCAACTTTTGCAACATATTTTTCCCTACAATGCAGCTTTAACATTTAAAGTCAGATGTGACCTAATATTTCTTTTCCAGGAAAATACTGTAGTTTGATTCTTTAAAATTAATTTGGATTAATTATTA
Source organism: Danio choprae (assembly GCA_903798125.1). Lineage (NCBI taxonomy): Eukaryota > Metazoa > Chordata > Actinopteri > Cypriniformes > Danionidae > Danio > Danio choprae. Next base: position 13,048,166 of record CAIGQW010053747.1, read on the forward strand.
ACTGTAATCCTAAACATATTGGCACATCTAAAAAAAATAACTAAATTCTAAACTCTCTTACCAGGCAGCGTGGGCAGATCCACTCTCCATTGGGGATGTCTGGCAGGGGCGGATTGAGACAATGCAAGTGGTAGGACGAGGGACACGTGTCACAGCAAAGCAGCTCTCCTCCATCCTTGCACACGCGGCAAAACTCCATATGGTGATCGTCCTCCTCTTCAACCTCTCCGTCATCCCTTCTTCCATCATCGTTCTCCTCCTCACCCTCAGAACTCTCTTCACGAGCCTCCCATTGAATGCCCTCCTTCTCCTGAGAAAGAGAAAGACATAAATAATGCATCATCAACAGAAACTTTAGTCATTAAATAACAATGGAATGTAGAAATATAGTGCACATGCAGAGAATATAGATTTTACTGGATGACCCCAACGCAGCTCAAGGAAAAGACATGGGCATATTTGCATGAACATACGCAGTGGGGGCAGCTCCAGGTACCCTCTGGTGCTCTCTCCATGTCAGGATCCAGACACACCATGTGATAGGCTCTCGGACAGGTGTCACACAGAATGATCTCACCGCCCTGCTGACAAACCTCACAGTAATCCTGATGATCGGTTTCATAGCCGTCAGCATCCTCATCCACTGTGAGAGAATTATAAAAATAAGAATTATATCAAACAATACATATGGCTGGAAAGTTGGCAAACTGTTATAGTAGTTCATTACAGTGTGTGTAAAAGGTATTTTGACTCAACTCTTCTTCTTCTTTTTGGAGCTCTTGGCTTTCTTATTCTTGGAGCGGCTGCTTCGACTGTTGGATCCATCACTTACAGAAAAACTGTCAAAATCACTCTCGCCATCATCATCCTCACCGCTCTAAAAGAAGGAACCATGGGTAAGTGGTGCAAAAAAAATGCTAGTCATAGAAAGAAGAAACAAATGCATCATTTAAATGGACATTCACTGCAGTTCAACAGATTTTTATGTTAATAACCTTGCAAAATGTATAATGTTATTTATTATATTCGTATAATGTTATTTGTATTTTATTCCTGTGATGGACTTGCTTATTATAAATGTTGAAATATTTTCATACATATGATCAATCCATCAATTACTGCTGGATTTCTAATTGATAAAAATATACTAATAAAATATACAAAATATTCTGTTATACTTTAATATTTATACTATATATTACTATCAAATACACTTTAATGATGCTGTATAAATTAGCAAATGTGATAATTATGTTGAGTAATGAAAGAATACATGGAGAATATATACATACAGATGAACGCTTTCTCTTGAAATTGCCCAGTTTAATCTTGAGTGGTGCCACTTTCTTCGCTTTAGACTTTTTGTCCTGGGGTTTTGGGGTAGACTTGGTCTTTCTACGTGCATTTGGGCCTGGAGCAGACATATAGACACAAAAAGTAAAAAATTAAATAACATAAACACACTTTTGGTCTCAAAAATATTTCTGTGCTTTGTTCATCATTTATCCACATTCTCTGCTCTCCTCCTCTGACCTTTGCCCTCTTTGGTCTTGGCTTTCCGCAGTGGGACTGCTGGGGGCTGCTGGGGTGGGGGTGGTGCAGCGGCAGGAGCTGCTGTTGATGTGGGCGGGGCTGTGGCCACTGCCCCTCCTCCTCCTCCCCCTCCATCCACCTTGGTCACCATACTCTCCACTGCAGCAGCTACATTGGCAGCTGCCAGGGCTGCGTTGGCACTCGCTGAGCCTCGCATTGGATTATTAGTGCTGAACTCCCGCCACTTAGCTCCCAAAACCATCATCATCTTTGACACAGCGATCTTAGGGTTCTTAGCAGCAATTAGAGGCCTAAACATGAGAGGAACAAAATAAGACATCTCAGATCAGTCAGTACATAGGACACCACATGGATAAGGCGATAATAGAAATGGGACAAAAACATGAAGAGATGTAGAAGTGGAACTGCTCTACCTGACGAACTGACTGAAAGCTTTGTAATTGGTGAGAGAGGTGTAGTCCTCCTGGGTAAAGGCGTAGTCTATGTCTTTCATTCCCCAGTCTGCTAATAGCTGAGAGGAAGATTTGGGCTCCTGTGAAAGAAAGTACAGAGGATGACAGCTAAATGCAACCATCACAAGGTAACCAAATATAAATATCAATCATTTGACATGAACCTTTAATGCAGACTGACATTAACTTGACTAGTATACACTGCTATTCAATTGGGGTAAGTACAATTTTTTATAATCAATACAATACTGTGTAATACTTAATAGTCAATACTTAATAATATTTATTCTGTAGGCATGCATTAAAGGGATATTTCACCCAAAAAATGAACATTTTGTCATCATTTACTCACCCTTTGCTTGTTATAAACCTGTTTGACTTTTTCTTCTTTTGAAGAAGATATTATGAAAAATGTTGGAATCATGTAACCATTGACTTCCATAGTACTCGTTTTTCCTACTATGGAAGTCAATGGTTACAGGTTTTCAGTTTCTTCAAAATTTCTTGCTTTGTGTTCAGGTGAGAACACAAATATCTTGTTTGGGTGACAATTTTCATTTTTTAATGTACTATCTCTTTAAATTAATCAAAAGTGATCATAAATATGTTAATAATGTTAAAAAGGATTAACTTTTTTTAAATGCAACTCACTGTATAACAGTTGCTAATGAAAATCCATGTAAAATCCATTTGTTGTATCAAAAATGTAGATGGTGAAAGCTTTCCAAGAGTAAATATAACTGATAGTTGCAGCATAAGTCAAAAAATGTTTTTTATAACCATGTGTAACTACATTTGTGCCGGTTAATTTGTAGTCATCTGTTTTGAGGTCATCACGTTTTTAATGCCAAGTCAAAGAATATCACGTTTAACAAAGACCACAGGTTGGCATTCACTAACTTGAATATCAAGTTTAACAAAGACCTTGATAAAAAGAAATTCACTAACCTGTCCATCATCTTCATCGTCATCATCTTCCTCCTCTGGCTCTGGCTCCTTACGTTTGCTTTTTCCTCCAGAGCCACCAGCCTTTTCTCCTGCTGAACCTTTCTTCCTGTCCTTGGATGAGCTGGATCTCTTTTTCTTCTTCTTGCTCGGGGCGTAGTCACTTCCTTCACTCTCAGAACGCATCACTCTGTCCTCCTCTTCCTCACCTTCTACCATGCGAATTGCTTCCATGACTTCAGGAGAGCTGACAGCAACTTCCTAAATGACGAAAACCACCCAAAAAGAGAAGACAATACCACATATGTTGAGGGACTAGCTAATGACTTCTGTTTCAGTCAACATGTTTAATAGTGACAGTAATGCCAAACGATTGATTTAGATTCTTGTGGGTTTTTATTCTGAGCAAGGATGCATTTATTTGAAAAACGGGAAACAGTATTATTAAAGGGATAGTTCACTCAAAATACTTTCTTCTATTGAACACAAAAGTATTTTATTTATTTTAAATAATTTATATTTATCACAAAAGCATGTTATTTATCTTAAAAATGGCTGGAAACCTGTAACCACTAACTTCATGGTATTTGTTTTTCCTACTATGGAAGTCAATATTAACCGGTTTCTAATATTCTTTAAAATATCTTATTTTGTGTTCAACAGAAAAAGGAATCTCTTAAATGTTTGGAACCACTTGAGGGTGAGTAAATAGCAGGTTTTGAGAGAACTATCCTTTTAACAATGAAAACTCTGATACATTTTATATAATAATGTTGAAACTTTATTGTCAATTTGATCAAGCAAATGCATCCTTGTGTGTAGTGTGTGTATGTTACCTCTCTGAGGACTTTCTGACGTTTGCTAGTCCTGCTTTCACGACTCTTCTTTGCTTTCTTCTTCTTTTTGGATTTGGGGGTCTCTGTTTCTGATATTTGTTCTTCGACGTCTGTTCAAAACACAGAAATCATGAATCAAACATAAAATTAAAAGCTGAACAATCATCTTCCTTTTGATTTTGTGTCCTTCCAAACATACAATATTAGATTATGCATAAGGCTGGATTAGATACAACATTATTTTCTTAGGAGTTAGAACTACATAAAACTCATAAATTTAGTGGATGAATTTAGACATTACAACAGTTTACAGCCTTCAGAATGCATCACTTTCATGCATTCCTGCCTTAAGATGTAGCCAACTGTCCAAATATGTCAGCAGCTGTGAAACTAGGGCATAAGGCTCTTGCTTTTGAAATCATTCATTTATTATAAACTCTCTGCTGATAGGCTGCAATACCAACGCCATTACTGAGGGCGGCTAAAAGAGGAAAAGCAAAACAAATGCGTTCGACACACTATGCTAAACAATATTCCGCTCGGTGTGATTGCTGAGGTACAAAATCAAGCTAGTTTTCGCTTTTAATATGTTAAGTATAGTATCAAATAGGTTTCTCTTCATTTTAAAGCTGCTGCTTGTAATACAAACCAGCGAATCAGGAAGTGACTTCTGCATGCTACATCATAAACTAAAGATTCGACTTAAAAGGTGTTGTGATGCAGTAACACGTGGCTTGGAGGCTTAAACAAACAAAATATACAAGCATTCAATCCGCCAGTCTTCCTCACAAAAACGGCTTTTTGTCCAGAAGTAACGTTACGTTGACATGTCAGCAGTTCGTTTGCATGTTTGGGCTCATTTTGGGGGAGGTTATATAACACGATGCAGTTAATGAAGGTCCGGACTCTGTTCAGGACAGCCTTACCGTCTCCCATGGGTCCAAAACGTTCCCGGTCGTCTTCACTCCCCGACATATTCCCGATCAGACGCTGAATAAAACAGAAACGACCACAATATTTTCAAATGGGTTTTAGCAGCACCTCATGTTGGCAGATAGAGAGAAACAAGTGACATGGGAGGCTAACTGTGTTGAGATAAACTAAATCAATTAAAGATGTTGGCATGTCAACACTACAACATCACACGGCGTGTAGTGTTAAAAAGAGTTTGACGTAATCGTATAATTTCGGCTTTTTTCGTAAACTTTCTCGTTCGGTCCGAGCGAAAGAAGCCTCAACTTAGCTGTCAATCAAGTTAGCAAAGCTAGCAAACAGAGTCAAGTGATCCGGCTGCAGGGAAAATGGCAGCCGGCTGGATGAGTTGAGTTAAAGCGCTTATCTGCTGTCGTTTCTGGTTATACTCGTCTACCTAAAAGTTTCCTCCATGAAAATACCACGCGGAGGTGGCGAAGCCCCCGACAAACACCATATGGCGCGTTATGACGCCAGGTATACAGTTAACAGTTGTAAGTAACAGTTACTAGTAATTTTACGTTTGTTTGTTTTCTGTTTTAAGCTACATTAAGAAAAGCTCAACGGAAAAAATATACATTTATATATCTAACGTTATATCGTTAACGCGGGCGATTGGAGGTGGGTGGGAGGAATTGACTTACAGGTCAGTCCAAGGTGCAGATGGTCGGCGATGATCAGCTTTTATTCTGACGCGAAAGCCGCAGGTTACTACCTACCACTACAAAAATAAAAAAAGAAACTCCGAAAAGGTGTAAATCTTTGGGAGACGTCGTCCACTCTTCTCCCCTTTCCCCAGCGTCAGTGACCAGAAGCGAACATCCTCGTACACACAAAGAAATCAGGGGGGGTAGAGACATCCCATAATAATCCCAGGCACACTCCCCCCTCCCTACAACACTCACTCAACTCTGCATAGTTACCTCGCAACCTACAGACCATAATAATCATCTCCCCCTCACACACAGTAGCAAGTACACACTGCCTTCCCCTTTCTTAGTCCCTGCCCCCTTAGCAACCACGTTGCTATGGAGACACTGCCCCCTCCCGCCCTCTCTGCCATCCCATAATACTAATAAGCAGGCCGCTCTGACATCCCATAATATACACAACTCCTAAAAGAGAGGGAAGAAAAAAACAACACCAGTCACATGGTCTCCAGGGAAACCCCAGGCCGCTGGCGACAGCCCATAATAATCTACGGCTGTCTGTCCACCTGGCTGGGTTTTTGGTGCACGAGTGACAAAAAAACCCATATGAGCACCTGGTTAGAAGTCGGGCTAACATATAGTGCGCTTCGGGTATCTGTCAAATGCCACACACTCACAAGAGCCACAGTTCTCAGTTTCAGAGGTGATGAAATGTCATCAGTGCTTCTTTTTAATCACGTATCAACCCCGGAGATTGATGAGTCTGGGGGAAAACTGTGAAATAAACACTAACTTCTGTGCACTGCGTGTGCTGTGACAATCCCAAAAAGGAGCCTGGGACATGTTTAGAGACTCTGAACTCCGGTGACTTCTGCTGCTTGGGCTTACAACAGGTCGAGAAGACTTCTCATGTGAGAGTAGAAAATGCAGAAGTTACATATTTATCCATACGCATTTAGATTTGGCCAAGATTATCTATTTAAAGCAGGAGGCATACCTATAGCAGTCAGTTCTATTTATATGTGTACGCCATTTCTTATTATAGGAACTTGCCATTCATAAAGACAAACGTGTTACCGCATTTCCCATATTTTCTCATATGTGGTAGAGCTGACCCTAATGCTGAAACAGTGAGTTGACAGCAGAACGGTTACATATGTCATCAGATTAAAGGGTTAGTTCACCCCAAAATTTTAATTCTCTTTTTAATCACTCACCCTCATGTCGTTCCAATCCCCTGAGATCCCCTTTGTTCATCTTCAGAACATAAATTAAGATATTTTAGATTAAACCCAAGAGCACTCTCATCCTTCATAGACATCAATGACGTTCAAAAATGTTCAAAGTCCAAAACAAAATCATTGTCAAAACCTTCCATGCATTGCCATTACAGTCAGCAGAGCAACAATAGGGTATGGGCACAGCTAGTGTTTCTTCCCATTCCGATAAACGTAACGGTTAATGTGACTTTTTTCGATTTTATATGGTTCCTTTTACAGCGTCGATGTTGTAATATAACTAAAATATAATCAGCTAAATAGACTTCAGCATTCATTTAGTTAAGCGTAAAACGAGATGAAAAGCGCAGAAACTCCATTGAATATACTGGGGTAAAGCAAACGTTCATATTTTAAATACATGGCGCAGAAAAATAGTAATTTAATGCAGTGCTTCTTGTACATTCTGAGAGCCACTTTATACCGTATATCAACCAGGCAGTGAAGATCGTTGATTTTTAAAGAAAACAGACCTTAAACGGTCCGCTTTTGTAACGGCAGTTCACCGTTCACCGCATGCGCTTGACCCAGGTTGCTGAAAAATTAAAAATCCTTCCCCATACTTCTGCATATACCCGATTATAAATGCGCACCCTGATCTGTCGTGGAATACAAAGATGAACTAAGTTGTTTTTACAGTTTTTTGGCACACAAAAGTATTCTTGGAGCTTCGTAGGATTACAGTTTGACAAAACTTTTCTAAAATGTCAATGTCTCTGGACTGTTGCTGTCTATGAAGGATGAGAGAGCTCCTGGATTTCATCTGAAATATCTTAATTTGTGTAAACAAAGGTCTCGAGGGTGAGGCTGCATGAGGGTGACTAATTAATAACAGAATTTTCATTTTGGGGAGAACTAAACCTTTAAGAGCACGGCTGATGGGCCTTGGCTCTCCTGGTACAATGGGAGTTTTAACAGTGAAGAAACTGACCTTGATGCCAAAATAAAACTCCTGCAAAACTAAGTTTATGTACAGCTGATTACAAGTTCAGGTTTGTATCTCAATTTCTGCTCTACGTGTAATGGTCAACCAGCATATGCAAACTTCGCAGTTCATCTAAAGAAAATAAATTATTAACAAATAAAATCTATTATATCAAATAAATGATATCTGTAATAATATAAGATGTACATTATGTGTGTGTGTGTGTTGTATATATAACATTAACTGGTTGCCATCACCAAATATCTAATCAGACAATCACATAACAGGCATGTATCATGGTCAGGCCAGGGCTCTGCTGGGATTATTGAGCACAACCATCTCTAGGGTTTACAAAAAGTGGTTTAAAAGAACGAAACTCTCTAGTGAGCAAAGGTCAGAGGAGAAGGACTGTCTGGATCAAGCTGATAGAAAGACAACAGCATCTCTAAAAAAACACACACATCACTTCAAACCATGAAGCAGATTAGCTACAGCAGCAGAAGAAGAACACACTGGTGACAGCCCTGTCCTGTAAAAAAGGACAATTCACACAGGCTCAATCTTTAGACTATAAAATATTGGAAATAAAGCTGACTGGTCTGATAAGTGTCAATTGCTGTAGAGAATATTGACTTGGCACAATTTGACCCCCTTAATACTAACTTAGCATTATTTACAGTATGCATGAAATCTAAATTTACAGTGTTTATTTTACATGGTGAATTAAGTTGAATAATTAATCCACACAAGTTAATCCATGGCAGCATGGTGGCGCAGTGGGTAGCACTGTCACCTCACAGCAAGACGGTCGCTGGTTTGAGCCTCAGCTGGGTCAGTTGGCATTTCTGTATGGAGTTTGCATGTTCTCCCCGTGTTCGTGTGTATGAGACGTGATATAAGTGAATTGGGTAAGCTAAAAATTGTCCATAGTGTATGTGTGTGAATGAGAGTGTATGGGTGTAAAAAACATATGCTGGACAAGTTGGCGGTTCAATCCGCTGTGGCGACCCCTGATTAATAAAGGGACTAAGCCGAAAAGAAAATGAATGAATGAATGAATGAAGTTAATCCACTGACAAAAATGTTTGTTTTGATAATCTTTAATGAAAGCCTGACTATTCTTCAAAGAAGTGCTTTGAAATAGGCATTTTTGGTTGATGTGTGATGTAATTTTGATCTGAAACATGAAGACAGGGCAGGACATAGAGTAGCCTATGTATGTAGCCTCAGTATGAGGTGAAAAGAAAAATCACTGATCCCTTTAGGTGGAAGTTACAAACTGCAAGCTGTGGTTGTTTATATCTTCTTAATGTGAATTTTGTCACTGTTTTGTACCACACTTATATAAATAATCAAGACTAACATACTGATACTAACATCTAAAAAAAAAAAAACCTGAAATAGGAATACTTCAACACCTTCTTGAATTTTCCCAAGAAGAATTAACTAAGGCAGTTCGTAAAAAGTCTAATAGATGAAAAAGTCTAATGGATACTGCAGATAAGCCTTTCCTTTGTCTTTAAGGTGCAGCAAAAGAGAGCATTCGGTGTTATCCTTGCTCTGTCCTCTAAATACTATCCTGTCCACATTTGACGGTGTGAAGATGTTTTTTTTGTTCTTTAGATCACTGTGCATCTCTCCTGTAAAGCACCAGAAATGCATCAGTGCTTCAGGTACATGTCCCCCCAAACACACACACACATACTTATGCATAGCCTTCTGCTTAAAGTAGATCAGTCACCATGGAGATTGGGGGGTTGTCGAGGGGACGGGGGTTGTGGGGGGGTTTAGGTGTAGCTCACAGTCACCAATCATGGCAAACCATGCAGGGGGAGGGGGTGGGGGGGTCACCCTGCGGCCCCCACCCCCCACAACCACCACTCTTCACTGCCATCCCATAATATTCTCTTGAAGATCAGAGGAATGTTGACACTGCGGACGTGGCTAAAACCAAGTGTCTGTGTGCATGTGCTATTATACATGCTTGTTTCACCATTATCACTCCAGCAACAAGCACAGATACTACAAACGTGTACCGTGGTCTGCCTGTCATCAGAGGAGCAGTGAGGACATCCAGTGGCGAGACGATGGATGGATGAGAGCAGTCCACTATAACAAAGGATGACATTGTTCTCAGTTTTTACCACAGTAAACCAAATACCGCTGCTTCTGTAACATGAAATAGAATACATATTGGCATCTTCACTGTGAACACTAGGCGGATATGTGTATGTTATGGAGTAATGTGTTGGATGGGGTGGGATTGTCTGATTGGAGGGCTGTCATTTCTATCCCATAATATTCTCTCTCAGTGGTCCACGGTAACCCAGTGTAAGCATTCCAGAATGAGGTCAACCAGCCATCCAATAATAATCACTGTGTGCTGTCATATATTGTGCTCACCCTATACTGTTGATGTTCTCTGAATTGAATTTGTGTATATATTTATGTATATATGTATGCATATACATACTTGTATATATTTTTTATGTAATACCAACTTTTATTTAAGACAAAAATATATTGATTATTTTTTAATATTTTGTAATATCTATTACTGGATTATGTAAAATATATAAATATAAATTAATTGCATCTCTGTAGTTTGCGTTTATGTCAAATAATCTACTAAATAAATTACACAATTTAATATATTAAGATTAGTTATTTTTTGGACATAATTTGCATTCAGAAATAACTATAAAGTATATAAAACATATTAAAATTATTATAATTATTGTAAAATGTATAGTGTGCCATATGCATATATATACGTATAAACAAATAAGTAATATTTACATAGTTTTATAAATATAATCTATTTACATTATTTACAGATTATTTGCACACAAATTTAATATTTGCATGTTACACATATCAAAACATTTTTGCAGAATAACTTTTACTTTGAATTGTTTATAATATAATATAATATAATATAATATAATATAATATAATATAATATAATATAATATAATATAATAACACTTTTAAACTATAATACACAACCCTTCCCAGGTGTCTACCTGAAGCCAATGTTAAATCAACCAAAACAGCTCCAATTAGCCACAGTGACATCTCAAATGAGAGTGTAAGACAGATTGGGACGGAGAGGACAGTTGATTTAAAAGAAGAGCTTTTATTTACGAGCGTGAGCTGAGCGGATGGAGAGATGAGGAGCAGAGAGGCGCCGGACATGACATGCTGTTGCTGGAGGGACGGCGGGGCACAAAGACACAATACGACGAGGAGAGGGGTGAAAAAGTGCAGGCGAGGGGAGAGACAGAGGCCACTGCTCCAATAGAGAGAAAGGCAGTGAATCTGTTATTTATTTGCTTGCTGGGGTGCAGGAGAGTTCAGCAGTAAAGACAGCCTTACGGGCGTATTTGGGTAAATAAATGGTTCTTGGAGATTTTCACAAGATCTACAACTGGAGAGAAAAAAAAAATCTGTATATATGACAAAATGTGTAAAAAGATGAATTACTGCAGATTTAAAATAATGCTTCATATGAAATCTCATGTTAGAAAATGCTTATTTGCATTTTTTAAAAATATGCTAAAAATGCTCGACTCTTAACATGCATTGAACAAATGATAATGTTTTTGCATTTCATAACAAATTGTATGGCATAAAAGCTTTGTATTTATAAATGAAAATAATTGAAAATCTGGACACTTGCATGCTTGTATAGGCCTAATAACAAAATACATATAGTTTGTGTCTGTACACAAATCACAATTTGTATGTATGTGAGTATTTGCATATATAAAACAAATTAGAAAATGTATGCTCTATATTTTATGAAAATTATATTACCACATTTTTATTTAAAATAAAGGTTGGTTTAATATTTGGATTCTTCCTAGTTGTCAACTGATCTGTTATCAGGGTGTGAATCTGAGGAATTAAATATGTTTATTAATTAATTACATAATTAAAACACAAGTATAAATTCATTTATAAAATAAATAAATATAACAATATAAAAGATTTAACAACCATGTTTATGTGTAAAACAATTACTGAATTTAATTAATTTGTTTTTATTATTTTATAACAACATTTAGACACTTTCTGGTTGTCAAAAGTTAGTGGAGAAGTCCATAATTATCTGTGTGTAAATCTAAAGGCAACTGACTATATTGTAAATGATATTTTTTAATGTCACTTGGTATAATAATTAGTTTTGAATGCATTTTAAACTGTGACTTAAGTGTCTACATACTTTTCAGGGGTCACAGTGCACTGAAGGAAACCACCACGATCATCTAACCTCTCTCTCTCTCTCTCTCTCTCTCTCTCTCTCACTCTCTCTCAGTGGTGATTTATTTGCCTCAGTTCTAATATTTGTCAGCACTGTGTTTTCTCCTCCTTGTCTAAATGTCATCCCTTCTTCGAAGACAATATGGAGAGCAAGAGAGAGAGAGGAGAAAGAGGGAGCAGGGCAGAGGGAGGAAAGAAAAGGGGGGGAGGACACTCGTAAAAAAGAGCAACAAAAGTTTGGGAAAATTAAACATTAGGTAAGCCGCGTTCACACAGGCCCGGTTTTGGGACAGGTCGCAGCACCCTTCCCCTGCTGCTCTATCTATCGGGTTATTTATTGTTGCGCCACACATTTCTCTGTCAACTTCCGCTGGCTTTCACGCACCACTCTTTTGTGGGCGACTCAGGATTTAAGGGCGACATTTTCTGATGCACCCTTCACTGACACTAGGTAACAGATGCTCGAGTCACATGCATTGACAAAAGGAATTTCCTCTCATTTACGCACACAGACCTGCAGATGTGTGCATTCAGACAGCCATTTGGCACTTGACTTCTGGTCACATGCCCTCTTTTTGACGCACAACACAAATACAAATAGAGAGTCGAGCGTGATAGCATTTGTATATTCGCACCATCCTGCAGGACTCATTAGTCAGAGGTCACGTGTTACGTCCTGAGTAAATTGGACAATGAGTGCAAGCTCATCCCTCAATGTTAATATACTATGGCGGAAAAACGTCATCCCTCCCCTGGCTGAGGTGTCTGCAGCCCTCCCACCCTTTATCCATCCTGCCTTTAAAACCCCACAACCATCACTTCAGCCACACTTTTCAGTTTTTTTTCTTTCAAAACCTTTGGATTTGCTAATTTTTGGTGAACAAACTGGATTATTGAAACGGCAACTTTTTAGAACTTATACTGATCTAAAAGGATTTTCTAGACATTTTAAGTGAGGAAATCTTTTAAAAAATGGAATATTATAAAGGGATCCTTATCATTTTATCTGTATAAGTAATCATTTTCTGCCCCCCCGAGTCATACACTCAAGCTAAACGAGATATAGATTTTGTTTTGTTATGGATGAGCATGCCATAAGATGAATATCTCTCTGTGTGTGACAATAAGATTACAGCTTCGAGGCATTTTATCTTCAAAACACAAGTGGAAGTAATTAGAGTAGATCGAGCTGATGATAAATTGGAATCATTTCTGAGACTCGGTTTGAACGTGTCATCGACAGGACATTTTTGAAGCCTTTCGGACCTCAAACTGGTAAAAGTTTATCTTTTGCTTTTTGTAGTAACTGACTGAAATGTATTTGTTGTTTAGATATGATTTTTTTACTATAATTAGAAATGTCACATTTGATATTTTCACACCTTTACATTGCAAAGGCTGTCTAATAGATTATTATTATGCAGCAAATAAAAAAGTATATTCTGATCCCAACCATAAACTATAAAATGAAATTACACCTATAAAAGCTATTCATTAAAAGTAATACAAATAATAAATAAACAAATACAATATATTTGATTACTGACACCTCTCTATCCTTACATTGCAAGGAACATCTAATTGTTTATTTTTATTTATTTATTTTGAATTAATTGCTTTGAATACTGTATAAAGTTTAAGAACAAAAAGAATTATATAAATATATTTTGATGCCAGTTATAATATGTAAAACTGTAACTTTTCTTATACCAGTCAGCATATGCAAAAAAAAGTGATTTTGTTTTGTCTTATTATTGTAAGATAAGATTATTGTAATATATGGTTTTATCTATTATAGTATATTAAATTACCTTATATGCTATGTATATTTGTTTAAATAAATATTTAAATAAAAATGTATATTTATTTGGGACAGTATATTTATGGTGGCGCAGTGGGTAGCACATTCGTCTCACAGCAAGAAGGTCGCTGGTTCGAGCCTCGGCTGGGTCAGTTGGCATTTCTGTGTGGAGTTTGCATGTTCTCCCCGTGTTTGCATGGGTTTCCTCCGGGTGCTTCGGTTTCCCTCACAAGTCCAAAAACATGTGGTATAGGTGAATTGGGTAAGCTAAATTGTCCGTAGTGTATGAGTGTGAATGGATGTTTGGATTGAGTTGTGTGGATGTTTCCCAGTGATGGGTTGCAGCTGGAAGAGCATCCGCTGCGTAAAACATATGCTGGATAAGTTGGCGGTTCATTCCGCTGTGGCGACCCCAGATTAATAAAGGGACTAAGCCGAAATGAATGAATGAATGAATGAATGTTAGATTTTTAGATTTAGTGCATATAATAATGCACATCTTTATATCTTAAATATATTATTAACAATGTATTTTATAGATAATGTAAATATAATAATTTCATTATTATATATGTGTTAAATAAATTCTGTAATAATTTTCTACTGATTTGAACAGATATGAGGGGAACATCCCCAACGTCACAGACACTGCTGTAAGAGAGAAAGCAGCGAACAGTTGAACAGACAGACAGACAGACAGACAGGCAGGCAGACAGACAGGCAATCTGATGCCAACAGTCTCCTCGGTGACTCTCACGGGACGACTCCTCCTGCTGTTGCTATGGGCAGCCCACCTCGCCATGGCAACCAACTGGCTGTAAGTTGGCTTGTGTGAAAGCGTTTGTTTGTTATGCCATAATTTGTAAAAGACGGTGACATATTTCCCTCTCTTCTGTTGACCTATCCCAGCATTCATTAACGAAATGACATCCTTTAAGTCCTCTGTCTACACTATTAGATTTCCCAGTCCTCTATTTGATCATGTGTCGACCATGTTGCTGTACCTGTTTCTGCAGTTCTCTGGCACGTCTGTCCCGCTCGCGTCCCGTGTCTGGTGCAGAGCCGTGTGGACGTCTGAGGGGATTGTCTCCAGGCCAGGTCGGGGTGTGTCGGGCGCGGGGGGAGGTCATGGAATCCGTGCGAAAGGCTTCAGAGATGGTCATTGAGGAGGTGAGAGAAAACAGCACACAATGAGTATACAATGACCATTTATTCAAGGACATGATGGTAAAGAATCATGACAGATATATTTTAACAGAATGCCTGGCTCTACAGTCACTTTCTTTACACCATTAAAAACCATTATCAATTCTTTTTGAATGTCAGTTCTCATGTAAAGTAAAAAACATTTTTTATAAAAGTTATTTTATATACATAGAAATGATATTACAGATAAGTGTCTACTTTAATGATTCAAAAAATGATTGTGAAAATAAAATGTGGTTGACACGGTGGCTCAGTGGTTAGTACTGTTGCCTCACAGCAAGAAGGTTGCTGGTTCTAGCCCCGGTTGGGTCAGTTGCCGTTTCTGTGTGGAGTTTGCATGTTCTCCCCGTGTTCGCGTGGGTTTCCTCCAGGTGCTCCGGTTTCCCCCACAATTCAAAGACATGCACTATAGGGGAATTGAATAAGCTAAATTGGCCGTAGTGTGTGTGTGTGTGTGTGTGTGTGTGTGTGTGTGTGTGTGTGTGTGCTCTCACTTATCACTCTAATATGTGCATGCACTTGAATGGATCAAATGCAGAGGTGTGAATGCAAGAGTGTATAGGTGTTTCTCAGTGCTGAGTTGCGGCTGGAAGGGCATCCGCTGCTTAAAACATATGTTGGATAAGTTGGGGGTTCATTCAGCTGTGGCGACCCCTGATTAATAAAGGGACTAAGCTAAAGGAAAATGAATGAATGAAAAATAAGTGTGAAACACCACTAAACAAAACAAAAAAACATACTTCTTTAGACCTGTGCTTATTAATATATGTAAAAGAATAAATGATCATGCTAAATGTTATAATATTTTAAATGAGTAAAATTTGAAGGACACTTGAAAGATAAAAAGATATAAATTGATATCATAAATTTGACACAGCGCTGTGATTATTAAAGGGATTGTTCATCCAAAAATGAAAAATCTGTCATAATTTATTCATCCTTAAAAGAAAAGGTGAACTATCTCTTTAAATAGAGCCTTTTATTCATTTATTTATTTTCTTTTCGGCTTAGTCCCTTTGTTAATCAGGGGTCGCCACAGCGGAATGAATCGCCAACTTATCCAGCATATGTTTTACGCAGCAGATGCCCTTCCAGCCACAACCCAACACTGGGAAACACCCATACACTCTTGCATTCACACACATACACTGCGGTCAATTTAGCTTATTCAATTTACCTATACCGCATGTCTTTGGACTTGTGGGGGAAACAGGAGCACCCGGAGGAAACCCACGCGAACACGGGGAGAACATGCAAACTCCACACAGACCCAGCAAACCCAGACCCAGCAAACTCCACACAGACCCAGGCCAACTGACCCAGCCGGGGCTCAAACCAGCAATCTTCTTGCTGTGAGGCGATCATGCTACCCACTGCGCCACTGTGATGCCCTACAGCCTTTTAATATGTCATCAAATGATTGATGGTCTAAATATACCTGACAAGATTGGTTTTGGTATATAAACAATATGGTTACACTAAATGACATTTTAGTTGGTGTCTTAGTTGATAAGGATCTATTATTATTTATTTCCAAATGAAAATTCAAAGCAGTGGTTAGGGTTAGGATTAGAAACAAATGTAGAAGTGATCCTAGTCTAACAGTTGTATATCTATATAAACTCTCACTAATATCTGTTTGTTACGTTTTTTGACACTGTAGTGCCAACATCAGTTCCGAAACCGTCGCTGGAACTGCTCCACCACACCTCGCGGGATCAACGTGTTTGGGCGAGTCATGAACCAAGGTTACAACAGTGATGTCACAACATACGAACATAACTTTTCAGACTACAGCATTATTTTTTGCTACAGCTTACAGACATGGTTCAAGTATCAGGTGTGATACATATATGAAAACCATTAAATGTTATATGAAAACAATTATGGATAAAACACAATTGTTGAAACTAGGCTAATCAGTCAATTTTGCAAAAAGGGATAGTATACCCCCAAAAACAATTTTGCTTTGATTTTACTGAAGTCCTTGGTGAATTATTGAACGCATATCAAGGAACACTTTGTGAAATCTGTTACAAATCCTCTTTAATGGTTCACTGATAAAAAAACAACAACTTTTTTCATTATTACAGCAGAAATACAGGGAATATATACAGCTATAGAAAAAACTTAAAAACTATATA
>CAIGQW010053747.1:13065593-13093844 GCA_903798125.1 Danio choprae
GGTGAATTGGGTAAGCTAAATTGTCCGTAGTGTATGAGTGTGAATGGATGTGTATGGATGTTTCCCAGAGATGGGTTGCAGCTGGAAGGGCATCCGCTGCGTAAAACATATGCTGGATAAGTTGGCGGTTCATTCCGCTGTGGCGACCCCAGATTAATAAAGGGACTAAGCCGAAATGAAAATGAATGAATATACACACATATATCAGATATTGAGTTGAACAGTATGTGTTCTTTGAGTAAAAACATTAAGAACCATCATTTTACAATATGTTTATGGAATTAATAATAACTGATATAAGGGCCCACATTCATATATTACCCTGTCATTAAGTACATAAATACCTTCAGCTTTGAACAGCTCTGTTTACACCTTACTGCATTGTCTTCAGGAACGCGTGAAGCAGCTTTTGTCCATGCTCTCTCATCGGCAGCGGTGGCAGTGGCAGTGACCCGGGGCTGCAGCAGGGGTGAACTGGAGAGGTGTGGCTGCGACCGAAAGGTCAGGGGGGTCAGTCCTGAAGGTAAGAAATCAAACACCTTAATGCCAAAATCACACCAATAAAACACCAAAAAATATATGCCTCTCACTCACCCTTAGGTTTCCAGTGGTCAGGCTGCTCTGATAATCTGTCCTACGGCGTTGCATTCTCGCAGACCTTCGTGGATGAGCCAGAGAGAGCTAAAGGCATGTCTTCAGGACGGCCACTAATGAACATTCACAATAACGAAGCAGGACGGAAGGCAAGCGAGGCTCATAAGACTAGTACTGATATCAAAAATCTAACTGATTATTGACTTATTCTGCACTTGGAGGGCCATTGTCCTGCAGATTTAAGCTCTAAAACAGCTGTCTGGATGTTTCTAGTATGTCTGAAGAGTTTGATTTGTTGGTATGTTCAATTGGGGGTCGGTGCAAATCTCTGCAGGACTGTGTGTCCCTCAAAGAACAGGTTTGGGCACCCCTGGTTTATATGGTTTTCTTTCCATACTGGTTCAGGCGATCCTCCATAACATGCAGGTGGAGTGCAAGTGCCATGGTGTTTCGGGATCCTGTGAGCTCAGAACATGCTGGAAGGTCATGCCTCCATTCCGGCGGGTCGGTGCTGTGCTGAAAGAACGCTTTGATGGGGCAACAGAGGTGTGTTACCAAATGGTCCCATTTATTTTATTGCCTCACAAAAGTATATATATTTTTTGCTATAACTATTATTAGAAATATTATCATTGTAAATATTTTGATCTTTATTATCTGATGTTCTGCTTTATTTATATTTGATTTTACATACATTTCATATATACAGTGCATCTGGTTACATGTTACAGCCTTATTCCAAAATATGGATTCAATTAATTTATTTCCTAAACATTCTACACATAATACCCCATAATGACAATGTGAAAAAGATTTTGAAATTGTTGCAAATTTAGTAAAAATAAAAAACCTAAAAATAAATAAATAAATAACATGTACATAAGTATTCACAATTAATTTGCTCAATACTTTGTTGATGCACCTTTGGCAGCAATTATAGCCTCAAGTCTTTTTGAATATGATGCCACAAGCTTGGCACACCTGTCTTTGGGAATTTTTGCCCATTCCTCTTTGCAGTACCTCTCAAGCTCTATTAGGTTGGATGGGAAGCAACAGTGTACAGCCATTTTCAGATCTCTCCGGAAATGTTCAATAGGATTTAGGTCTGGGCTCTGGCTGGGCCACTCAAGGACCGAGTTGTTGTGAAGCCACTCCATTGATATTTTGGCGGTGTGCTTTGGGTCATTATCCTGCTGGAAGATGAACCGTCGCCCCAGTCTGAGGTCAAGAGCACTCTGAAGCAGATTTTCATTCAGGATGTCTCTGTACATTGCTGCATTCATCTTTCCCTCTATCCAGACTGGTCTTTCAGTTCCTGCTGCTGAAAAACATCCCCACAGCATGATGCTGCCACCACCATGCTTCACTGTAGGGATGTATTAGCCTGGTGATGAGCGATGCCTGGTTTTCTCCAAATGTAACGCCTGGCATTCACTCCAAAGAGTTCAATTTTAGTCTCATCAGACCATAGAATTTTGTTTCTTATGGTCTGAGAGTCCTTCAGATGCCTTTTGGCAAATTCCAAGCGAGGAGTGGCTTCCGTCTGGCCACTCTACCATACAGGCCTGATTGGTGGATTGCTGCACAGATGGTTGTCCTTCTGCAAGGTTCTCCTCTCTCCACAGAACGCTGGAGCTCAGACAATGTGACCATCAGGTTATTGATCACCTCCCTGACTAAGGCCCTTTTCCCCCAATCACTCAGCTTAGATGGCCGGCCAGCTCTAGGAATAGTCCTGGTGGTTCCAAACATCTTCCACTTACGGATGATGGAGGCCACTGTGCTCATTGGAACTTTCAGAGCAGCAGAAATTTTTCTGTAACCTTCCCCAGCCTTGTGCCTCGAGACAATTCCTTTGTCTTCATGCTTGGTTTTTCCTTTGACATGCACTGTCCCCTGGACCTTATATAGACAGGTGTATGCCTTTTCAAATCATGTCCAATCAACTGAATTTACCACAGATGAACTTCAATTAAGCTGCTGAAGCATCTCAAGAATGATCAGTGGAAACAGAATGTACCTGAACTCAATTTAGAGCTTCACGGCAAAGGCTGTGAATACTTATGTACATGTGAATTTTCAGGTTATTTATTTTTAATAAATTTGCAACAATTTCAAAAAATCTTTTTTCACATTGTCATTATGGGGTATTGTGTGTAGAATTTTGAGGAAATAAATTAATTTAATCCATTTCGGAATAAGGCTGTGGAAGTGAAAATGTGGAAAAAGTGAAGCGCTATGAATATTTTCCAGATGCACTCTATATATACACATATAAAAAGTATTATAATGAAAAGTATACAAAAAAGTGTCGTCTGAAATTACCATCAAAAATGAACATTTTTCTCAGATCCCTTTATGTTATTTCACCTAAAAGACCATGAAAAGGAGTTATTAATTGGAACTTAATTTCCAAAAATGTTTGCCTTGTGAAAACATTACTGCAGGCCAGCATAATCAGATATGTTGTCTGATGAAAGAGCCAGCGCCAATGTTTCATTGTCCCAGACAATTACTGTGTTTTTTATTAAGGGGCAAAGTAAACATTTATAAAAAAAAATAGTTTTCTAACTGTGCCCATTAGACTTCACTCTATTTACTGAGATATCAAGATACTCAGCACGATGAACATTTTTCCTGGTTAAATTATCTGAGACAGCACTTCAGTGATAACAAAGAACACTAAAAGAATAGTTCTACATTGTTTTTAATTAGAATTTGCCATTTTAACTGGTTCTTGGGATTGAAGTCTTTTCCTCATTTTCCTCGAAACCAAGTATAATCCTTCTTTTTGTCCTTTGCTTTTCGTATGCAATATAATACATAGGATGTCCTGCTTTTTATCAGTCTAAACGATTTTAAATGACAATTCCTAAGCACTGAATAAAATGGGTGTGTTGGCAGTATAACTGTTTGGAAATATTTGCTGCCCTTTCCGCTTAAAATATTTCTTCTTAAAATAAAATGTACTTGTGCTCAATATTTTGTGAAAAGTGGAATTCTTTATTTCTTCAACAACAAAAAAAGAAAAGATTCTTCTAACTCAATTCTTTCTAAAAGACCTTTGCGAATATCTTTGACCCTTTTAACTCTATCGGGTGAAGAACCATATATGGTAACTTTATTGATATAGACTATAATATTATTTAAATCATAGAATTTCGAAGGTCTTGTAATAACCCCCAGGTTTTTTTTTCAATGTGCATTTCAATGAGTGCCCTATAAAGCGAGCCCTAAAATCTTTAAACATTTGATTTGATTTTGACTTAACAGAAGCATTGTTTCCTTCAAAAAAAGAAATAAATCTTGTGTTACCCAAAACTTTGAATTGTACATGCTTTAAGTATTTGGCAGCATAATTGTGTTTCTTAATATTTGGCTTAGGTGCGGCTGACACGTGTGGGCTCTCGCACAGCCCTCCTTCCACGGGACCCCCAAGTGAAGCCACCAGCCACACGGGATCTGGTCTACCTGGCTCCTTCACCAGATTTCTGCCGACTGGACCCTGACAATGGCATTCCTGGCACTGCAGGGCGACGGTGTAATGGTAAAAGTGCACAAATTAGGTTTCACATGGCATTTTATCACACTGTTATGGTTTCTAATTGTGCCTCCATGTCCCAGGAACCTCGCGGTTGGCTCCAGACGGATGTGAGCTGCTATGCTGTGGCCCAGGCTTTCGAGCAGGCCGGGCTGAGGTGGTTCAGCGATGTTCCTGTAAGTTCTCGTGGTGCTGCTCAGTGCGCTGCCAGCAGTGTAAGAACACGGTGCTCATACACACCTGCCGGGAATGAGACACACCTGGAAAAACCACACAACCACACCAGAAAAGCCTCATCTAACGCCAGACCTAAATGCGAACAGCCCAAATTTTGAACAACCGTCTCCATCCAAAACATCCTGGATCATGTCTCATTTGTCAATTTTGGTGACTTTAAAATTTCGTTCAAATATGACATTACAATTATATTAATCTTCAATGAAACTGTCTGTAAATTACAAAGTGTTGTATTGGAACATGCAAACAACATATTTCCTAAAAGGCGCAAATACACCTAAAATACAAAACCATTAACTAACTCACTCAGACAACGCTCTTAAAGCCGAGATTAATCCCTGAATAACAGAGGGAGAATAATGTTAGTTAGTCTATAAGGCATTAGCATTAAACTGTAGCACAGAGCTGCTCTTTCCATATTTCTGTATTTATAATATCTTTTCAGTTTTGCTGATTGTGTTTATTTATTTGAGTTCATCATGCCTGTATGGCGTTATTCTTGGATGGAAAGTTCCCCTTGCAAACTCTCTGGCTTCAGCCGTTTCATTTCAGCTTGTCGTATTACATAGAGGCTCGTATATTACCATTGTCTCGTTTTTATAATCTATATGACCTTAAATAAAGTTGTTTGACATTACAAATGTGAAAAGAGGCTGTGTTTCTTAATTATGTATTGATACATTTTTAAATATTTATACTAGTGTTCATAAGTTTGGGATCAGTATTTTTAGAAAGCCTTGTCAAGGCTGCATTACTAAAATCAAAAATATAGTAAGAACAGTAATATTGTGATATACTACAACTATTTCTAAATCAACCACTTTATATTAAGTGTCTTTAACTACTACATTCAACTATTTACATTAATCGTGATACAAAATACTTATAATCTAGAGTTACACTGTCATCAGATTTTAATATACCAGCAAATAATTAGATCTGTATTAATTTTTTGTAGTTAGAAATCCAATTAATTTGGACTCTAACCCTCCCCCTTAATCTTAATCATATTTAATCTCAATTGCAAAAATAAAATAAAATGTACCAATCAATATAAAAATACAATGTACCAATCAATTATTTAGATTTTAGTACAGAAATCTTAAAATAAATTTATTTGTTTAATATTTCTGTGGAAAGTCGTACTCTGTATTTCTTCAGATTCTTAAAGATTATTCTACCTAATTTCTTTCTAAAAGACATTTCTAAATATCTTTAACCCTTTTAACCATATCAGGTGAAGAACCGTATATGGCAACTTCATTGATATAGATTATAATATAATTTAAGTCATACATTTTCATTTGTAATAACCCTCAGTAGCACTCCAGGTTTCATTCCAATGTGTATTCCAATGAGTGCTGTACAAAGTGATTGAACTAGATTACATCCCTGCTTAATAGAAGAACAAAAAAAAACAATAAATCTTACGGACCCCAAACTTTTGAATTGTACATGTAGTACAAAGTATTTGTCCGTTTGCACACACCATACAATCTCACAATCAGCTAATAAGCAGAATACATATACAGCTGTGTCAGTCGCTCCATTTTATTACAAATATAGTGAGATTCCAAACACCGCCGGACTAAGAGAAGGCCACATTTCAAACCATCATCATCAGTTTATATCCTCCTTTTAACTCACACGACTGTTAAGATTGGTTATTCAAAATATTACTTTTCAAAATGTTATTTTATTAATAAATCACAATCAAAATGGTACTCTAGCAAAAAATAAAATAAAAAGTCATTTAAAAAAAACCTCAAGTTTTAAAATATCACCGCTAAATTCATTCACCCAAGAGGAAAAAAAACAAAAAACAGCAATACATTTAATACATCTTACTCAAAAGACAAGACAGGGAAAAAAAATCCAAATAAAAAAATAAGTTCAGTTTTCTAAACGGCCAGCAGATGGCTCAAGATTAAATGCACTTAAAGAGAGATTCTAGGAGCATGAACCAAAGAAGAAGAGCACAGTCCGGCTCATAAGGAAAGAAACAAATGTTTGTGAACTAAAATCCAGGTCCCAAACTCTCTTGTAAAACCATATATAACACCGGTCACTCAGGAGGGGATGTGGTCATAGACTGAGACTTCTATGGCCATAACACTCTGATCCAACATTAAAACAGTTTTTAATAGTTAAAATGATTAAGGTTTATTTTGTATATGTCTGATTCAACACCACTGTAAGTGATTAGAGCTAATTAAATGCTCAGACAAACCACGTTAGCTTGCTTTTGTGCCAAATTCAGTCCAGTACATATTAACAACATACATGACAGAACCTGCCTAGAGGTGTTGCGGGAGTCCCGCGTCTAGAAATTGTATAAAAAAAAATTTTAAAAAGAAGACGACAAGTCGGAACCTATAACAACACAAAGTCAAATTTGTCAAGAATCACTTTTGTGCCAATGGCAATTTTGCAACACAGCAAAAAGCACGGAGGAGATTCAAGAAAGCTGAAATCAGCTTACTGCGTGCAAACACACACACACACACACACCATCCACAGGTTACAAATAGCTGAGTCCTGCAGAAGCGTTCATCAGAGCAGTCAGCATGTTCGGCTTTACACTTTATGAAATGTGCTGTTTATAGGCATTGTGTGCAAACCACCCTTGTGCGGCTTTAGAGCAAAGCATGTGTCACGGACAGAACCCGATGTTTGTCCAGTGAAAGTATTTCGAATCATTCGTTTTTGATGGCCGTCAGAAACCTGAAGCATTTAATCTCATGTATTTGTGCCACTGTCACACATATATTTTATTTTTGGGGGTGGCGGGGGATGGGAGTAGATTACGTGTGACTGACACTTAAAGCATTACAGTGGATCTTTATGTTGTTCTGCAAGACATCACATGCATAAAGTGCATCTGTATCTCTTGTTTTTATTGATATACTCTTTGTTTTGTAGGGGCATTAATGGTTCCAGGGTTCTCAATTTTTTTTTCTGCTGTTCTAGAAACATTTAGAAAGGCACAGTGTGCATTTATTTGTTTTCAATACCTTTTTTGGCGCCAAATTCCTCCAGTATCACAGTTTTTTTTCTTTTTTTCCCCGCTTTTGCCGTTATGTTCCCATGATTTTTCCCAATTATAACTCTTCTCCACTCCAAAGCCAAGCCCTACCAACCTTAAACCCCCATGTTTCTTTTTTCTGCCTTTCTTGATGGAGTAAGTGCACCACCCACTGCTTGTATTTCTACAAAAGGATGCAGCGCTTCTTGGGTTTGGTCTCAGGAGGTTCAAGGGCAGCGAGAATTGCCTCGTCGAATACGTTCTTCAGGCCTCTCTGTGAGAAAGAGATGGTAAAAAGGCAAAGGTCACGTGGGTGATAAGTGAGTATATGTTATGTCATCACTGGTGTGTGTGGCTGCTCTTTTAACCTGTGTGAGAGCGGAGCACTCCACGTATTTGACAGCTTTAAGGTCTCTGGCCAGCTTCTCCCCACTTTCGGGTGATATGGGGCGCTGCTTATTTTTGGCAAGTTTTTCCACAGTGTTACTGTCATCCCTCAGGTCCACCTGAGTGCCCACCAGAAGGAATGGAGTGCGTGGACAATGGTGAGAGATCTCTGGTACCCACTAATGGAAAGAGAGCACAAAAACAACTAATGGTAAGGTATCGAAAGGCATTGAAAGAACAAACATCATAACAAATTTAGAAAAAGAGTGTGAAACACTGGAACAGACAATCTGATTAAAAAAGTAGAGAAAAAAGTTGTAATCTTACAGGCCATTTTCATTTTTGTGTGAATTAACCCTTTAAATAATGATTGAAAATACATTTCAGAAGCTAGATTGGGGTCAAGATTTATTTTTTAATTAAATGCATTCTTGTTAAATAGAAGTATTCATTATTTAACTGATTGTGCACAATAAAATCATTTATTTTTAATGTAAATCTTCTAAAAAAACGTTATGAATGTCTTTAATGTCACTTTTGATCAAAGAATTACATCCAAAAATAATTAACTAAAGCCTTGGTGAATATAAGATACTTCACTTCTTTCAAATACTTAATCTTGCCACCCACAAGCTTAATAATAAATAGAAATAATAATTCCGCTTGTAAAATACAGAAATTATAAGTTTCTTCTTGATAAAATCAGGCAAAAATAATAAACAACATTCCTGTGGGCTCCTATACATGACATTATAAACTTGAAATCTCTGTACTGTACTGTCCTTATCTTACAAATCAATCTGTGCTGCCTGTTTCCACTCAAACTTTCCTCTTTCAGTTCTACACCCAAAAATAAACTGCAGTCAAAACACATTTCACGTAAGGAAATGGCTTATTCAATCTCCAAGCCAATATTATACAAGTGCGTTTTAATGCTTACAGATCCTTGAATATATTGGTGTAAAAAAATTTATTTCAGTTTTATTATGGTTTAAATTCCATTATGAAAAATGACTGTTAAAATGATATGGCAGAAATCTTTGAAAGGCTGTTAAACTGTCAATCTTAAATAGTATTATAACAGAAGACTGCAAAGGACAAATC
This sequence comes from Danio choprae, assembly GCA_903798125.1. Classification (NCBI taxonomy): domain Eukaryota; kingdom Metazoa; phylum Chordata; class Actinopteri; order Cypriniformes; family Danionidae; genus Danio; species Danio choprae. The sequence goes on from CAIGQW010053747.1 coordinate 13,074,482, forward strand.
ACAATCATATATTCTAGAGAGCTGTGTAATATTGTTAATAACATAATATATAAAATAATAACTAAAAATTAAGTAGGTTTATATAAAAACAAGAACAAGTATGTGCCAATTAAATGAACTCAAAGAAACACGTTTTTATATATATATTAAACTGATGAAATATTTGTTTTTGCTTTAAATAAACTTTAGTTTTAGTTTAATTTCTCAGAAAAATATTTTATTTTAAAAATGCTTTATTTTGCACCTGGAAAGCATCTTGATTTAAGAATGCTAAGACATTTCAGTGGGAAAACATGACCAAAAAACCACAAAGATGATAACAAATTTTTCTTGAGAAATCTAAGACTTTCATTTTAATAATTGTTATGCCTTGAATGCAAACTACAACTCTTCAAGACTTCCAAAGCCTGTATATGCATATCTTTAGGACATATGTGAAAATAAAATATCTGAAAAGAAAACCCGTCCAACAAGTATCTCAAAACAACTAAATTTCAACAGAAATTAGAAGCGTGTGAGTAAGAGTGTGCTTTTCAAGTATGCATTGATCCATTTAAATACACAGCAGATCTATTCACATGAGCTTCATTCTCCAAGTACAGCTGGAAAATCAGGTACTGCTTAAAAAGTGTTTTAATGACACTAAACAACTTGTGACGTCAGTGTCACACTAAAACCTCACTGTATGAAACACACCATGCTGTTAAAACGGGTATCAACACCACAACGTATCTATAAATGACTTCATACCAGATATGAAAGAATAGTAAAACTGAAGATTAAAAGGTAAATCATGACAGCTTAGTAGAGCTTCAATGATCAATATACCTATCAGAAAAAAAAGTTTAAATGAGTAAAACAGCAGAAAGCATCTGATTAACACGCACCTTCTCTTTCACATTCTCAAAGGAGGAAGGAGAAACAACTGAGAAGCAGACAAGGAAGACGTCTGTCTGTGGATAGCTGAGAGGCCGAAGTCTGTCGTAGTCTTCCTGCCCTGAGAAACAAAACAAGATTCAATTGATTGATTGGTTCGCTATTAGATGTAGAACAGATGGAGATGGAGAACAGCTAAGACTGAAGAGAAATCTAATCCATCATAAACATAAAAGCTAGAAACAATAATATATTAATGTACATTCAGATGATCTGTAAGTGTTTTTGAAAGCTTTTTCTTATGCCCAGTAACAGTCACAGAAATTAAATTCCCAAAAGGTTTTTTTTAACCGCAGTGACATAGAACCATCATTTTCTGTTCCCCAATGAACCTTTTAGCTTGCCAAACCTGTTTTTTCCATTGTGTGAAGAACATTTTAATACCTAGAGAACGTTTTGAGCATTGGAAACATGGCAGGGATATTAAAGGTTTTTCATGAAACCATAGACTCCAGTGAAGCCAGGATTTGAGCCACACAAAAAAAGTATTTAATTTCTTTTTAAAAAATGCTAATATTTAAAGATATTTTACTAACCCAAAACCTTTGATCAATAGTGCACCAATCAAGACTGTAGAACTGTATGATGTGATTTTTACCGCATTACACTTTCTGTTGGTAAATCAACAGAATGTTATTAATACGATTAACATTTTTCTGAACACATATCAGTCAACAAGCATTAAAGATATCGATTTAATCATCTGCCACGTGACACCATAAAACATGTTTAATATTGTCTAAAGAAATATTCAAATACACATTCATCTACCAAACTATGTAACACTATCAAGGTAGTAAATGGTAAATAATAAGAAAATGTGTCAGAAGATCTGAAGTGAACGTTTTGTTTTTTTCATGCGTTCAGCATGGCAAGATGTCCAAACAGAAATGAGCAGAGGCCCTATTTCCAGTTTTCACATCTTCTTTTTGTATAACTGGCTATACATATCAGACATCACTTCAACGATGTACACGATCAAATCAGATTAGTGTCCAGTGCAACCCGTCTTACCTGCTGTGTCGAAAAGCCCAAGTGTATACGGTTCCCCTCCAATCATCACTGTGACAGCATAATTATCAAACACCTGCGAACAAACACAAATCTCTCTCATTTATATTCACTGGACATCTCACTTTAGTTCATATCTGAAACCAAATACTGATTTGCATTCATTTAGCCAAAAATCTTACGAAACACAAGTGGTGGACACTTTACTTCAGTACATCCATTGAGTAGTTGTACTTTAACTCGAGTATTTTTTGAGGGGGAAACTTCATTTCAATGTCAGTCTATGCTAGATTGATGACGCAACAAACACCAATGCCAAGTTGTAGTATTTATTATTCTAATTCTTAAGTCATATTTAGGTCATGAATGTCAGTTGTTTGTGAAATTATGTGAATTAAGTTTGCTGTAAAAAGTCAAGCTGTTTAAGTGCAATGTAAAAATGCTTTAATGTGGACGTCCATTTTCGTGTAATACTATTCGAATGGGGAAGTTAAAAGACTATACATAACATTAAAACACCTTTCTCAATGTAGCATATGTTTAATACTGCATGTTCATATTTGTCAACACACATTTTAACTAGGCTATAAGGCACATCTTGTGATTTTGACATGTTTATGTTCTTGAATTGTCATTACCACAAGCAATCATCCGTTATTTCAAGTTTGGGTAATGTTTTTGTTTTGTTTTTGGTAAATACAAAAACATCCATCATTCAGTACTTTTAATACATGTGTACATTAAAAACAGGCACTTTCATAATTGTACTCCAGTGAAATTGAAAAGGCATAGCACTTTTACTGGAGGAAGTATCTATATTTCTCTAATAAGATCTTGAACTCCTCAGTTTAACCATCACAAAACACACAACCGATAACATCCGGCATTATTCCACATAATCATAGGATCACTGTGACCCTCCCCCTGAATCTCTGACCCACAGCCCTCCACCATTTACTCCATTACCGTAGGAACATATTCGGAGGGGAATTTGTTGGTTGTATATGAGATAAGCAGACAGGTCTTTCCGACAGCTCCATCCCCAACCACCACACACTTTATGGTCTGCATCTATATGGAGAAAGAAAGAGACATATTGGAAATCAAGTTATCTCAATTGGTATTGGCCCTCGTGGGATTCAGAAATGCCTTTGAGTGAATCATTCAAGAATCATTTGTTTCGGGCGTTCACTGTCGCCTCTGTTTGGCAGGTTGAATGCATTTACCAGAATTGTCAATAAGCCCTAAGTGATGTGATTTGATTTCAGAGACAAAGGCGGGCATACAGAAAGACATCTACAAGAATGCGTCCGATCTTATTTGCTTCCGCATATTAGCGCTGCTTAGAGGAAGACTCGACTTTGTCACTTTGTCATACTCGTGCAATATAATAGTCAATTTTCAACTTTATTACCGTCCGTGAAAGATTTTTTTTAAACCTTAGACAATTTGTATAATGTTCGTCCTTTTTAATACATACATTTGGAGTCTAATTTTGGACGCGACAAACAATAGGAGCACGAATAGATTTTCAGCAAAACATTAATAAATTGGTTTGTGGTTGATTCATTTATGATTTTTCTTAACAAGACACGTGCTTTATTAGTAATAAAAGTCGGGTTTTATAATTAAATTGTTTAATACTGCTTTCTTCCCCCACTAATAAAGTTAGAAACTTAACCATATAAGTCTACTTTACTGACTACTACAGTAAATAATGAAGAAATCAGTAGTTTGTGGCGATCACAGATGGCGAGATATATCCTGGCGGGATGTGTTAGGAGTAAGTAAATCAAAGTTTTGTGTAATGAAGGCGACAGGATGCTGCGAGGCTAAGCTAACGCGTTAGCACTACTGAGAGGGCCACAAATCAACCCAAATCAAAACTACACAACGGTTAAAACCTGGCCTAAAGCGTGTACTGTTTTACTGCTGTTTGATCGATAAGAAACCATATAAAATAATGATACAGTTTAAGAATAGCTTACAGTTTCTCTCCGGCGACTAGGCGTTGGTTACGTCCGGGTTTGAGAGTATCAATCTGACGTGAAAGAAGCGAAAAACGTCCAAGCGTAGAGCCTCGATGTTCAGCCGGCCCACTCCGCGCACACGCCCAGCACAGCCTGCAGTTCCGCTAGAGCGGCCGCTAGGGGTGCAGTTATTGCTTTGAAGAGTCAAGAACTCGACTTTTTGACTTCAAGGGCCCTCATTGTCCACAACATTTGATTTGAGGGGCCTCCAGTAGTTTCTAACCGATAAAATACTTAAGATCTTGGCTAAAAGACATACATTTAGAAAGAAATATCTAAAGTTTCATTTTCATAAATACATATAAAATGAATATATGCAATGCAGGCTCAGTCGTTAGCACTGTCGCCTCACAGTAAGGTCGCTGGTCCGAGTCCTGGCTGGGTCAGTTGGCATTTCTGTGTGGAGTTTGCATCTTCTCCCCGTGTTCGTGTGGGTTTCCTCTGGGTGCTCCAGTTTCCCCCACAGTCCAATAGATTATAGGTGAATTGAAATAACAAAATTGGTGTATGTTTGAATAAGTGTGTATGGATGTTTCCCTGTTACTGGGTTGCAGCTGGAAGGGCATCCACTGTGTATATGCTGGATAAGTTGGCAGTTCATTCCCCTGTGGAGACCCCTGATGAATAAAGGGACTAAGCTGAAGGAAAATGAATGCAACCCAGTACTGGGAAACATCCATACACACTCATTCACACACATACACCAATTTAATTTACCCAATTCACCTATAGCACATGTCTTTGGACTTGTGGGGGAAACCGGATCACCCGGAGGAAACCCACACAAACACGGGGAGAAGATGAAAACTCCACACAGAAATGCCAACTGACCCAGCTGAGGCTCAAACCAGTCACCTTCTTGCTGTGAGGTGACAGCGCTACCCACTGCGCCACCCCTATAATCAGTAATAACAAAAGACAATCTGCACAATAGTGCTTTCTAAAAAAGGGAAAAATGTGAGACAGATAATAGCAGCCAGTAGAGAGAACAATATCCAATTTTCTGTCCCGCCAATATTGTATTAGAAACACTTCGCATAAGCGTTAACTAGCTTATCTGTCATTTGATGCAAGGATGATATAATATAAAAAAAAATGGATTTATTTTATGCTGATGACCATTGAAACATATCATTACTGTCTTGTGAAAAGGGCATATAGGGGCCAGACATCTCATGACCACTAGGCTAAGTTTTTTAGCATTAGCTGTATTTGTAAACATATTTTATGAATATATTTAATTCGATGAACATATCAAATTAATTATACATATAAAAAAAGGAAAACACACACAAACACAAAAGTATATAATAATGATTAATGGGAAGAGTGTGGTCCAAAAAGTCTGAGAATGATAATAAAATGCCTGCATTTCTTATGTTTTTTCTTACATATCATATCATTAAATAAAATATATAATACCACATTCATCATAATTAAAACGAATACACTTTTGGCATTAGCTCTATTGTAAAAAAATATTTTATGAAAAAATTCTAATGGAATATATTTAAAACTACATTTAAAAGAAACACAAAGCTAGAAGAGTGCAGAGTGGGAAAAGGGTAGTCCAAAAGTCTGAGATCGCTAGTAAAATTACATAATAGCTACTTATTTCGTTTTATTACACATTAAATGGTACTGTAACTTATTCAGTCACGTGACCAAACGTGGGAACACGGGTGGCTTTTCTTCTGTCAGAGAAATGTTCTCTCTTTGCATCCTGTGTAGTGCCATCTAGTGATGCGACAATTACAAGCAATAATCTATTATTTCTCATTCATAAACTGGAATAGGATTAATCTTTTTCAATGTACATTTACAAATAGGTTACATGCACACATACATGTGTGGGTTTGTTTTTGCACACAACATTGTTAAAACATTACACATACATAAACAGGAAGTAAAAAGTCCTAAGTAAATACAAAAATTAAATAAAAACCAGTTAACTTAAATAAAAGTAAATTATGTTTACCTTATATTGAATTATATTACGTTTCAGAAATACATAACATGAACACATACACGTTCAACGTCCGCAATGTGTTTATGCCCAAGTATCATTAATAATACTATTGATAATAAAATAAATGAGATAGCTTTCAATTGACCCACCATAGAATATAATACAAACGCATTCGTATAGAAAACAATAATTTTGGCAGCAACTTTTATCTTTATTCACCGGAATGTGCGCAGCGCCGTTCCCCTCCTCTTCCTCCCCCTCCCATCCCTCTTTTCTGTTGACGTTTGGCTTTTGTGCCTGTTTTACTAAATGCGCGTAATCTTCCTATCAAAGGCATCTCTTTCTGTCTGGACTTTATTTTTTGGTGCCAGCGCGTGACATGGCATCGACCCTGATGTGATGCGTTTCGAAAAAGACGCGTGAATTTCTCAGAAGCGCAAGATTTTCGCCCAAGATCCTCAAGGTTTTGTTTCCTTTGTCACACTGTCTTCCTGTGCTCATCTGCGGAGGTTATTTCCGTCGGTCCGTCTGCTCTGCGTGCTGCTGTTTTTCTCACCAGCTGGACAAAAATCACATTGACTTGTAGTTCAGAACCTTCTTGTGATTTTATTCAAATCATTTCCGCGCGCATGTTATTATGCTAGGCTAACAGCCCGAAATAGCTCGCAGGCTGTTTTGGATTAGCACCTGCCTGGAATACTCGATAATATTCGCCTTAACATAAATGTTCTGCAGAGCTGCTTTAACATATCAGGGTGCTTTGTCCATTTCGCTCGGTAAATTGATGGTTTTGATTGTGGTTAAGCTATAGAGCGTGCAGGCCGAATTGTGTAATTCTCCAGTGGAGGCTGTTTTGCATAGCTGCCAAAAGGAGCTTGATGATTGGTTGACCAATTAAGGGCTCCTGAGCTGCTGTTTCACAGGCTTTTGATTGAAGAGACAGAAGTTTATTCACTTGTGTGACTTGAACCGACCAAGGAAGAAAATCAACAATGTTTCGCTACTTGAATGATGTGGATGACAGCCCGTACATGATGTGAGTGTTAATTCTTCTAAATTACTACATCTTCTAAGGAAAACACAGTCTGTTTGGACTATAATGTACATTTTGTGACTGTAAATAAAATTCATGCTATGTTGGGATAGGGATCCATTCGCAGCACACAGGCACCAGATGAGGAGTATGTTTGGCTCATTCGGGATGGACCCGTTTGCTCTCACCCCGCAGATCCAGCATCCACGTACACGCATTCAAGTACTTATTCATTTATTTGCATATTTTGGGGCTGTAGTATCCTAAGGGATAGTTCAGCCAAAAATGTTAATTGTCATCATTTACTCACTGTTCACTTGTTCCAAACCTGTTTGACTTTCTTTCTTCTGTTAAACATAAAAGAAGATATTTCGAAGAAAGCTGGAAACCTGTAAGCATTGACTTTAATAGAATCTGTGTTTCCTATACGGAAGTCAGTGGTTACAGGTTTTCAGCTTTCTTCAAATTACTTTCTTTTGTGTTCAGCAGAAGCAAGAAACTCGTAAAAGTTTGGAACTACTTGAGTGTGAGTAAATGGTAAGTTTTCATTTTTGGGTGAGTTATCTCTTTAATGTTTTGACGGTCACTTTGATATTTCAGGTCGTCTTAGTGGTGGTGTTAGGAATTGTGAGTGACTTTTAGGCTTATATTGAATATTAATGCGTCTGTTTTGTACTCTACCCTTTGTAGCCACAAGCTGGAGCCTTGACCCCCTTCGGCATGATGGGAATGGTATGACCAAACCTTTGACTGTTTGTACAAAGTAGTTCAATTCAATTCAAGTTTATTTATATAGTGCTTTTTACAATATAGATTGTGTCAAAGCAGCTTAACAAGTTCAAGTAAAGTCCAGGTTTTAGAGTTTAGTTCAGTTCAGTGTGGTAATCAATCAAAGTAGTATATGATTTAATTAGCTGCAGAACCTTTTCTTTGAGCATTTTGTGGGTGGTTTTTTTCTTCAGGGTGGAGGATTCATGGACATGTTCAGCATGATGAGTGGAATGATGGAGAACATGGTGAGATTTTTGTGGTTGTTGCAATTAAATACAACAATAACTTATTGAAACACTGCAGTGTGCATTTCTAGTCAGTTTAAGCCTTTTAAACAAAACAACAATATCTTACAAACTGAAGAATTCAAATTTGTTTGTTTTTTAAATTTATCAAACAAATTAATATTAATATCGTCAGCTTTTTGTCAAATATATTCTTAGTCCTACGTAGGATGTACATTTGTGTTTTTATCATTTTGTTCTGCTTTTATTCAAGATTTATTCACCTCAATGTCTTCACGTTTTAATCTGATTTAAAATTTGACTAAAATGTGCAGACATTGAGGTGAATAAATCTTGAATAAAAGCAGAACAAAATTATAAAGGTTTTGTCATGAAGTACATAATGATTAAACTAATAAAAATGATTGTGGAAATTGCTCCACGATGCTGTTGTCATTTTACTTAAAAATGGCTTCCATGTGTTAATGGCCATATCAGCGTGCATTATTTTGACAGCTTCTGCGCTGTAACAAATACAGACTGCACGTTTCCTTTGTTGATCTCACATTAATATAACTGAAGTCCAAACTCTTGATGTGTTAATAGAATACTGAGAAAAGAACAGGTTAACTGATCTTTAGACTTTCATATCTTCTCTTCTTTTTTTTCTCTTTGTAGGAACGAATGTCTGGTTCTCCAAACTGCCAGACCTTCTCCTCCTCCACAGTCATCTCGTATTCCTCCACAGACCCAGGAACACCTAAAGTCTATCAGCAGACCAGTGAATATCGCACTGCTCCCGGTGGTGTAAGAAACACCTTAATGTTTACAGCACAGAGTTATCACACATGTTTACAGTATGTAAGGGATAACGTAGGTCCAGACAGTTGCTGTTGCAGACATGAAGCATATGGGTCTTGTATCAACATGAAGTGTTTTGTTTTGCAATGACAACCAGCTGGAAAAAGTAAAAAAGTAAACCATTTCAAACTAGACAAATGTTTAGGTGATACAGCACAGTCATCCAACTTAAAACACATATTTTCACCACCTAAATTATTATTATTTTTTTTTAAATGAAAGACTCTTACAAGCTGCTTATATTTAGAGCTTCAAGTTGTACTTTAGATCAGTGGTCCTCAACCACTGGGCTGCGGACCGGTACCAGTCTGTGGATCAGTTGGTACCAGGCTGCACAAGAAATCATTAATTATTTCAGTTTTATTTATAATCTGAGTCTGAACGACCTTTTATTTTGAAAAATCTTTTATTTTGAAAAATGACCGTAATCTCTCACATCTCAGTCACTTGAGCGCCCAAATTTAACCCACAAGCAGCAAAATGAGTAAGAAACAGACGTCTTTGGAAAGTTTCTTTGCTAAGAGGAAAAGGCCCAGTGAAGGACCCACAAACTGCCAAGGAGTGGATCCGCAACCCATTTGTCAACAAATCAGGTGAATCCACCATGTCTGTGCAAGTAGATTAACTGCTGGACATCGTTTACGGGCCGTTCGCATATTGCGTCTTTTCTAGAGTTTGCACAAGTTATTTCTAATGGATGTGCACCTTCCAGGTGCACACAGTTGAATGAATTCCAGGAACGCACCACAAGTCATCCTCTGAGAAAACCGTTGATGGTCATCTAGCAACCTACGAACCAAACCAGAACTAAAGTCGCTTTTCCACTGCATGCTATAGCGAGATTCAGTTCAGTACAGCTCACTTTTGGGGGATTTTCCACTGTTTTGTACCTAGTACCTGATGCATTTTTAGTACCACCATGGGTGAGGTTCTAACCAAGTCGTTATATTACCAAATTGTAATGTAAACACACTGCGGACCATCAGTTGGTCTGAGAGTGTCATCACTATCAGCGTCATTGAATTTACATTTACATTTAGTGATTTATATGCTTTTATCCAAAGCAACTTACAATTGATTTGTGAAATGAGACACACAATCTGCTATATGTAAATAGTCAGACTCAGCAGCAGCCACTGCTGTGTTGTTGGTTCACAAGGCAAAGCAGTTGGTTTGTGTCATGCATTTGTTTATGTTGGGTTTACCATGATGCCACGGCAGTAGAGGTGGCGCAACTATAGCATTAATCCCACCTAACTGAAGTGAGTTGTTCAGGACCATATGTGGACGCGTAGTGCAAATGCAACTCAAGACAGAGCTGAGATTTGCAGAGCTCAAACATGGAGCAGTGAGGAAGAATGCCTCATTAGCAAAACAAAATATGCATCATAGAAGCTGTCAAATCAGGTTGTAAACTAATTTGTATAGTTCTAGGTTTGTGTATTAAAATTCCCTGTATAAACGCTGACCAAACCAGGATTAAATGCATAATTTTCAATTTTGGTCTAGTCCAAACAAACCAAGAGAATGCAGGAGATGTTGTATATCTCAGTTGAAGTAGCACAACTACTGAAGCGCCCCTAATTGTTTTTTGAATTGTTTGTTTAGATCAGAGAGACGCGCCAAACGATGCGGGACAGTCAGAGCGGGCTGGAGCGAATGTCTATTGGGCATCACATTGGTGAGAGAGGTCATGTGATGGAGCGCTCCAGGAACCGTCTCACAGGCGATCGCGAAGAGAGGCAGGACTTCTTCAACCTGGAGGAGAGTGAGTCAAATCCCTCTTTCTCTCCCATTTCCCCCCTGTAACTGCTTAAATTTCATCTCAGACCTTTGTGAAGAAATTCTCCCATTTACTACTGTGAAAATGGTTCTCTTTCAGATGAGGCAGCTGCCTTTGATGAAGAGTGGAGGAGAGAGGTGGGCCGGTACCGCCCCCCTACTGCCCGCAGTTTAGATTACGGGCGTGAGCGGGGCGCAGGGGTTGGACAGCAGCTGGCCCTCACAGCACCTCCGAGCTCCTCCTCCTCTCCTTCACCCCGCCACGAGTCTCCACGCCACCATCCTCCTCAATCCCGCCCACGCTACGACTGGTGAACGGTATGAGTCTTACATTGCCTGAACTCAACTCATCTGTGGATTCTACATAAATGAAGAATTACAGCCTATTTTCGTTTAAATTAAATTGATTGTAAGGTGATTCTAAAGACACATCAAAACTATCATGTGATTTACTAGAGGTTCTGGACAAAATTTAATTGCTGCAGTCACAAACTCAACTTGGCTTCAGTTAGATCAGTTGTTGTATTTGAACAATTGATTGAACGTACATTTCTTGTTTTAGCCGATAGCTATGTTTCCATCTACCTTATTTTAGGTCTTTTGGAATATTGCATTTTGGAAACTTATGCTTTGTGCAACTGAGTAGGATACATTTTTTTTCATTCAGTTATAAAAAATGCATAGACTACATGGAAATGTATTCTCCGAATAAATCCCCGCATGCGGATCAAAAAAAGTAATGTGATTTTGTTTTAACAGATCAGGTGATTAAAAATTAGCACAATGGGACAGCATTAATGGACAAACCAAAAGGTCGATCACATTGCACATCTGAAATGTTGTTTTGGTCATTCTAAAATCCCTTAAAGTTTGTCATCACAGTGGTTCAGTATTATTACCTCCAGAACTGTCTTGAGCATCTCAAAGAGCAGTCTCACACCTCCAAAAGCCACTGTGCGTTCATTGCATTTCATCTTCTGAGGTTTAAGTAATTTATTATATAAGAAAAAAAAGGCTTCTCCTACAGCAGCAAAAAAACTTTTAGTTATTAGGCACCAGTTTATCAGGAAGTGCCGATTATTTTCTCTTTGAATCATTAGATGGAAGCAGTGCTGTTATTTGCAAATATTTTATGAATAGGTAATTCGCCTTTTGGATGGAAACATAGCTATTGACTGTTACACAAGTAGGTGGTGACGAATGTAATTGATACAATCTGTTTTTGAAGCATTAAGTACATTGGTCTTTACCTTGAAAAGCATATTTGTGTAGACATCAGTGTTTATATCCAAAATACATATCCCGGGATTTGTATTTTACATGTTGTTATAAAAAAAAACGTTACTGTGTGGTCTGAGCGCACCTTTCAAAGGTTTAATAAAGGCAAATCTCTGTCATTTAGAAATAATTTTTCCATGGGAATGTTTAAATGAAAATGCAGCATTTCTTGTGTTTTTAACATATATAGTGATGAAAGGACAAAATAATAATCAATAAATAGTTGCTTCATTAGCAAAATAATCAAAAACATACATGAAATACTGATTGATTACAGCAAAAATAGATTGATAAATTACTTAGAAGTCTCTATTACTTTCACAGCAGAGTTATTTATATTTTTTGTTATTTATTTTGTAGTATAGTGATTATAAAGGCATATTAAAGTCACTGTAAAATAATTTTTAATGTAATATTGTAGTATTTTTTTTAAACAATTGATCTGTGCATATGATTTATTTCAAACAACCTTATATTTAATAATCAAATAACTTTACCTTTTGCAATGACATGACGAGGATGTGTTTTTACTCAGTCTTCCCTTTTTTGCGCATCTGTTTACAGGTGGAGTTATCTACCTGATGCTGTGAAATGAGAGAAAGGAGGAATAGAGAAGAAAAATTATAACCGATGGGTCAAATGTTTGATAGATCTGAACTGTCTCAATATGTGTAGTCAGCTTCTTACAGGAACATGTGCTGGCATGAGGTATCATAACACGGGCTGAAGAGTTTAGAATGCATCCCCGTTGTGTGTAATTCGGCCTGGTCTCTGTGTACTTCATACCACGTTACTGCTCCCAAAGCATACACACCAGCATTCATCATATTTCAAACAGCTCTTCAACCTTGTGATATATACATACACAATGACATCTTTGTATTTAAATGAATTCCCATGCTTCCAATATTTCAATATCCAAATATTTAATTACACACTACACATATATGCACATACACACACGCACATGCACAGACACACACACACACACACGTTCACCGTAAAGTCCGTATATGTTTGTGTTGACACTAGGGTATTTGTGGGTTTAACTGTACAATGCTGACTAATTAAACTTATTAACTAATAAAAAAGACCTTGTTACATCATTGGCTTTGCTGTAACGTGTGATTTGTGATAGAGATATACTTAGTGAGCTTGTTTGTCGTTGTTCAGAATGTCTTTTTTGCTAATACGTGACTTGTTTGTGTACTTTTTATGCATCAGAAAATACAGAAAAGAATAATAAAACCAGCATATTAGGATCATGTGACACTGAAGACCAGAAAACCAAAACAGTGTTCATTTTATTTCACCCCTCTGTTGGAAATGCAAACAAAAAATCATGTGTTTAAGCCATTTTTGGAGAGTTTAGAAGTTCATCTTTCTTTAAATGCTCGATTCATTGTGCATGTGTTTTCTTAATTTACTAACTTTGCATGCTCGGGACAGCAATGCTTTCAACTCCTGCTAACAAATGTCTCATGCCTAAATGAATCGTGTGTGTGTTTCCTGTAATGTGGATTCTAATGTTTATTCTGGTGCTGTGCCTTCTCCCTTGGACGTATATTGTAAGTACATTATGGGAAACATGAATAGTGTTTCTTCAAACAGCCTAATTTATCAAAAGTTTGTATTCTCATGTTGTTTTGAAGACCATAACATTCCTTAAATTGTCTTCATTATTTTTCTAAGTTTTATGTCTTCAATAGAGATGTGATTAATCGTTACATTTTCGCTGTGTGTGAAATGCAAACTCTATTCTCAGGCGTCTTTTAGATTTTTATCATCTGTTAAAAGTTTATCCTCATTTTAGCCAAGCTGTCTACGTTTAGACATTATTTCTCATCTATTAAACATAAAATTGCTTGATGGGTTAAGGTCTGGACTCTGTGGTAACTGAATCATGTGCAGAAATGGTGTCTCATGCTCCTCTCACAATTTAAGCCCTAATAATTCTGGCATTTTCATCAGGGAGGAAACTAAATTTATTGATGGACTAACTTGCTCATTCAGTATATTCGGGTATCAACTGACCTTATTCTTTCGGCACATAATGTTGGTGAACCTAGACCTGACGGACTGCAGCATCCCCAGATCACAGCACTGCCTTGTTTGACCATATGACTTTATTCCATTGCTCCAATCTTTATGCTCCCTAGCAAACTGAAGGCTTTCCTGTTTTCACACACGGACGTTTACTGACACTATGTGGCAGTGGTTATTCCAACGGTTATGAATTACATATCAATTTTACTGTCTTTATTATGAACATGCTCAGTTTTAAACGCATTTTAAACTTGTAAAACTAATTCTTGAGATGCAGCTGATCACAGAGAGTTGGAAAATATCTATTCCAGTTTCTTTGCAAATTCTGTTTTGTGGACATGTTTATATGCGTTACTACAGAGACATGTTAATATGCTCCTGTCAATCAGTTAAGTGGGTGGGGAAAAAATACACTCCTACACTGAGAAAAATTATTTCTGCAAACTATTTATATGGGTTAAATTTAAACAAACAAATTAAATTTAGTAATGTTCAATTTAATTTGTTTGTTTAAATTCAGTCAAAAAAAATTTTTTTACAACCACTTAACCTAAAATATTTTAGTAAATCCAAGGAATCATCTTTGAATCATTTTTCAGCGTACGTCATGTTGCAGTGGGCCTCAAAAACACTTGGATTTGGGTCCTATTTTAACATCTTTATATGACACCAATATGACAGTGGACACACTATACCTACATACAGTTCTGTCCAAACAGCTTCCAAAAGTTCATTTTGCATCATAGGTGCCCTTTAAGGCTACAGTTCTAATCTCGAGTTCTCTTCACACTGTGCATCTGGAAAGGCTCTTACATTTAGTTTTGTCTTACTGTAGTTTTTTCACACAAACACCTCTGTTAGTTTGTGATTTATTCTTGTCTGTTCAGATATGGATGTGCTAACCCTACTTCTACCTGTTCTTTTCAGTCTAATCCCTCATTTGGTCAGTATACACCATTTGGCATCAGTTGAATGTTTTCATTTGGTTTGCTCTGCTACATGCCCAGGTAATTTTAGCTACATGGTATTTGCACTAGCTTTTACACAAGAATGTATCTGAGACACGAATATAAAGTGAGGTCGAAAAGCCTGAGTTGGGTATAAAAATTGGTAAACAAACATTTGCAAAAAAAATGTATGTGGTGGCATAGCACCAACATTGAAATGCATATTATTTTGGATTGATTTATTTTTATTTTTGTACTTTGGCCATGTTTAGTGTAATGCAAATGGGCAGCTCTCCAAAGACAAGGTAAAACACTTGACAAATTGGCTCACTCTATGCAACCCAACATGAATTTGTGACACTAGAAAATCAAAGGAATTTTTGCCAAGCCTTTGGTGAAAATTAACTGATGTAGTTTTGCTTTCATGCCACAGATCTTGGGTATTATGTACTGAGGATTTTTAAATGTATCTGTTTGAGCAGGTTATTTCTTTGCTCTTGTCATTTTCCACTTATTTTCTCTATTTTTTAATTAACTCCTTTGTGAAAAGGGTCAGGTGACCTTCCCACAGCAGAAGGCTCTTTAGTGCCTGCTGAAGGTCAGTATGATCAGCTTTGGGACAGACACAAAGGAGAGATGGCTATAAAAAAAGACTATTTGAACAGGTCATAAAGTAAGTGTTTAAATTGATAATTCACCCAATTATTCTGTTTAAATTCTGTTAGCAATCCCATAGTTTCCTCTGTTACGAACCCTTTTGAAGAATGCTGAAAACCAGAGCCACCGACTTAAATGGTGTTTCCCCCATTATATATTATTGAGGCCAATTCTCTACCAGTTTCCAATATTCATCAAAAAAAATCTGTTTATTGTGTTCAACAGAAAAAAAAGACACAAAGTCGATTTTGGGTGAACCATCCCTTTAAATTGTGTTTTGGACTTCAAGTCTTGAAGTTTGATTGGCCTAGTGACAGTTCAACAGTCAAATGGTCACACTTTTAGATAGACTGTCTGTCTGTGCAAATTTGGTTGGATTTTTTTTAAATGATTCTTTTGAACAATTTACCCCTTTAATTACCTTAGTTAACCGTGACACTTGGCTGTCTTTTTTAAACCATTCACTGAATAGATTAGTTCAAATAACTGATTCATTTGATTCAATTCACTGATTCAGATATAAAAAATAGATAAAAAAAACATCCTACATGTGTTGTTTGAAGACTCGAGTCATTGGTTTTACTTAATTTTGCTTAGTTTGGAACTATTGGCGTTAGCTACTTCATTACCATTGTTTATTAAACTGTTGTCTTAAAGCAGCATTACAAAATTTGCTCTTCTGAATATGGATGTGAACTACTTATACTTTTGTTAGCCGAATTTTTTAAAGATTTTTCTCAATAATACTATGGTTGTAAACAATAGAATGGATTAAATGATTGTTCTTAATATTAGTGAATGAACATATTTCAGTTTTTTATCATACTACATTGCAACCAGATATTTACCATTTGCTTCCGGTATATGATTATGCCTTGCTATGTTTTATAAATGTGATCTGTTACATGTAACATTATAGGTTGTTTATTGGATGCGGGTCATGTTGTGCTGTAATGAACTCGAACCCATAAATAAGTGAACACAGCTTCCTGATACACACCTGCAACAGTAAATCAATGCAAAGTACCTCTGCAGGCAGACTCTCTGAGCCGCTTGTGCTTCAAACAGTAGTCAGACGGCAGACATGATAACGCACGCGCACTTCTGCGAGCCTGGTTGCTATGGTTACAACACAATGGGAGCCGGGACAGAGGTCTATTCGAAAGGAAGGGAAAAAACTGCAGGAGAGAGAGAGACTCAGGGAGATGGAGTGTGTGTGCGTGTGTGTGTGTGTGTGTGTGTGTGTGTGTGTGTGTGTGTGTGTGTGTGAAAGAGAGAGAGAGAGAGAGAGAGAGACCGCTTGACTGGTCACTCCATTGCAGTCTTACAAGAAAGTCCAGATTTTAGACAAGCTCTTTTAGTCTAATGACTTTTTACAATTGAAGGTAGTAAGAAAGTTGCATCTAAGGGAATTAAATAACACTATTTGATTTTTTTTTATAGAAACATGAAATAAATATAAAACTAAAAAAATATTGAATCATGAAGTAAATCCTTTCTGATTGTAATGTTTGTTATATTGTCACAGTTTCACTCTTAAATACAAAGGTACTTTATTGGCATCATAGATTTTATTCATAACTTTCAACATCCATGGAACCTTTTCATTGCATTAAAAAGGTTTTATAGAGTGTAAAATGTTCTTTAGATAATTGAAATGTGACATTGATCACTAAATCTCAGCACTTAGAAATAAATTGTTCATTAAAGGTTATTTGGTGAACCAAAAGTGGTTCTTCTGTGGCATCGCTGCAAAAAAAAACTCTGTTCTGGAACCTTTACTTTTAAGAGTGTTGAAGCGAGCTGGTAAAAAAGACATCTCAAAGTATTCTTATAAAAGGATATCCATTTTCAGTACCTTTTTCTTCTTTAGTGAGATGTATTTCCAAGTGAAACTGAAACTGAGTATTGGTCAGCAATTGTCCATTCATAGGCCTACTTATTTGTGGATGGTTCTTAAGAGCTGTTAACTGAAAGATTATTTAAGGTTCTTCTATGTTATCGTGAGAAAACCCCCTTTGGGAACCTTTAATAGTTCTTAATAGTGTATCAATAATATGTCAAAATTCAAGCACCTGTTTGTTTTCTCTAGGACACACATGCTGGCTTGGTATTTTCAGGCTGGTCCTGCCTGAAATATCCTAAACAGTTTATATGTTATCACAACTGCATGCGTGTGATTTTGGCCTTGAAAAGTGCAGTTTTGTGCGTACTGTTGTCAGAATTTAGTAATGTTGGCAGAACTCGATTCCATTGATTGGAGGGAGAAAAGTGGTGTTACATACCAGAATGAAGCCAAACCAAAATGGTGGCGGCCTTCATGACATCAGTGGGAAGTCATTTTAGAGAAAACACAAGACTACGCTTAGTATATTTTGATAAAAGTGCTTAAACCGGATAGCTCTTTGGTGTGGCCTATAGATGACATGAGCAGAATGGAAACAGAGGAAGAGCAAGACAGTATTTTTTGACTAAAACTATATTTTTGTGTGGAATTATATCTACTAATTGTTCACAATAAGATAAGGTTCAATTTGAATCCATGTTGACTTTAATAGAAGAAAATATGTAGATTTTAAAGGAGGCTCATGAATGCCCAGGTTTTAATGAACAAAATTGTCTATTTCAATAATAACTTTATAATGTCACCCCTACCTCATTAAGGTACTACAATTAAGCCTATTTAGTGGCCATTACCTAATCAAGCAGTTCTAGGTTAATTTCCTTAATTAAGTGTCGTAAATCGACAATTAAAGAGGCAACGATTTACATAATGAATAAATAGCCTTATCTCGACACCCTCTTGGTTTTTGCCTTCGCTTTCCTCACCTTCCCTTTTCCCTGAAGAATAAGGAAAATCACGCCCCTTCTCACCCTCGAGTGGTCGTGCGTCCCTCGCTCACCCCTCCGTGAAGATTTGTGCCCGTGCAGACTGCAAAAGAGTGCAAGTCGTCTTGACAGAGGAGCGGGAGAGGGGCAGAAAGAAAAGGGGGTGGGGAAGAATCAAACGTACGCATCAATTTGTACAGTCTTCAGCTGCACCCCGTTTTCTGCGCCGATTTCAGGGGGAGCGGCAGGGAAAACGCTGCGTTATTTGCGAAGCCGCAACAATGTAAATCTTTCCGCGCATCGACTTGCCTGTATGTTTGAACGCGTGTAGGTCAATGTACAGTACGAACGGCGGCAGGAGCGAGAGAGAGAGAAAGAAAGGGAGATACGCATCGCTGGATATTATAGGTAAGAAGGGGAGAAAATGGATGCTTATATTTGTCTCGTTCCCTTTTGGCCATGCTCAGATGGTTCCCCTTTCCACGCACTCCCGTCTTTGTGCTGTGCTAACGTGCATAGACTGGGCTAAAATCATATTGCAAATCGGGGTGCGTAACCACGCAGGTCTCGAGTGCTCACATTCCACGGAGCTCGACAAGAATGCCATTCGCCATTCTGATCCCAAATCTTCCTCATATGAGAACTAGGAAACACTGAAAGGTGGGTGCTTGCGACCCTCTGTCCTCGTCTTGTCAGGATTGAATATGCAGTGCATTGTCTGAGAACTGTAATCCAGAGGTCGTCCAGTTAGTACAGTAGAGCACTGCCTCTGCATGCGTATCAATAACAAGCAGCAGAAGAATGGAAGAAAGGAACGTTGCGGTGCGTGGCCGAGAGATGATGCACGTTTGGGTGTCTAACTCACCCCACCTCTTGGCATTGTGTATTAGCCTGCTAACAATTCCAAATCGAAGCTAATTTTGGTCTAATTATATTTGTGCCAGTGTACATATGAGGGGGACATAGTGATTTGTTGTGTGTGGCAAGCC